>MJUU01049351.1:3722-57381 GCA_002080025.1 Modiolus philippinarum
AAAAAGGCGGGAAAATTCAACATTGTCCAATTTCAATGAAATTTGATTTCCAAATAGATATTGATGTTGCGACTTCAAAACTGATGTTGAAAATTGTTTGTTGACTGCTATTTACAAAATGACATCTCGGCTTCAAAACTGGTGTCGAAAGTGGTCCTTAGCAAGACAGTTTTTTATCAAAAAAACCTAACAAAGAAATATAATAAAACATGATCAGACTTTAAAAACAGTTCAAGATATTGGAGGTGTTAGACCTACGAAAGTTTGAGAAACTGAAGATCAACTGTATAACTTACATTGTTACCTTGATTGTGGCAACTGAAAACCAGGTGAGCGATACAGGCTCCTGGGAGCCTCTAGTTATAGGAGTTATGGGACTTTGACGATTTTTAGCAATACTATACAAATGGAGATCTTGTGGACGCAACTCCTCAGAAACCATTTATTGGTTTTTGTTCAAAATTTGTAGGATTGTTATTCACTACAAGTACTATATCATTTCGCACCGCCATTTTCATACATGAAATTGTGTAGGAGTTGTTGGACTTTGAGCACTTTGTCGTATGTTTTTCACTATATCTCAAAAACTATTATCATTAGCTTCATGAAATCTTAAAGGAACTTTGTGGGTCATATAATACCAAATTCTAAAGCATTTGAAGATTCAGTACTTCTATGGTTGCCATGGAAACCAAACCAAAAAATTAAAATTTTGATAAAAGTATATGTCTTGATTTCAGCAGTATGCATACCTACATTATAAGGGGAACCCCCTGCTCAAATTTTTTTTTGGAAAGGGGTCAAAAATGCATTGCAGTGGATTGAGGACCTTTTGGTTGCCATAGAAACCTATCCATACAGTTCTAATTTTGAGAAAAATGTGAATATTTATTAAATTATGTTCTCCGTTTTAAATTATGTTTTGATTTTAGCAGTATGTGTCCGAATTCATGATAATTTACAGGATTGTTAGTCACCATATGTACAAGATCATATCGCATCGCCATTTTGATTGGTCAAATTTTACAGGAGTTATGGGACTTTATCGACTTAATGCATGCTACAGCTTAGGAACATTTTGTGGGCACAACTCCTCGGAAACCATTGAACAGATTATGCTGAAATTTAGTTTGAATATTTGCCACCATATGTACTTGATCATATTATGCTGCTATTTTGATTGAACAAATTTTACAGGAGTTATGGGACTTTATCGACTTAATGCATATTACAACATAGGAAGACTTTGTCGACACATCTCCTCAAAATCCAATTAAGGGATTTTGCTCAAATTTTGCGTAGCTGTTTGCCACCAAATGCAGTTGATCATATCTTGCCGTCATTTTGATTCCATAATTTTACTTGAGTTATTGGACTTTATCGACTTTACTGCCGCGGCGGGGGACATAGCTACGCGTAGCAATCTTGTTTGGATTAAATTACTTCTTTTACAATTTTCTAGCAAAAAATCACATTTAATAGGAATCCTTGTTATTTTAAAATTGACCAGCGAACATCCTTAAGGCAGTATTGTAATAACATGTTTTTTTTTTTGTTTTTTTTGGGGGGTATCAATGACGTCATTATTATCGCGCCAAAAGTATACCTTTGACCTAGCAAGACCGGCCGCAACTGATTTTGCAGCCATCTTGGAAAATAACTGCCGTGGATTGGAAAGCAAGTGCCGAAAATACAAGTAAGTTAAACAGAAATTTTTACTTGTCTCCCTGAATAAAACAACAGAAACCAATAATTAAGTTATTCGTCACTACTTCAAATATACCTGGTGTTTCTCGTATGCATCGACATAATGATATGCATCGACATTAGCTCAATAAACATAGTTTTGTCTTATAATAGTCACTCTCTTTCGATGCACGACGAAGAAGACCAAGAAAAAAGCCGATCATAGTCCATAATTTAGCCCCAAACCATGCAGGTAGTCGCAGGAGTGTAGCAATAAAAGCAGTAATAGATGGCCGTAATATTTTATCTAGTCCATATTAACGCTTACCTTAGCCAAGCCCTGCAAAATATGTCGCGGGGTATTACAGCATCCAAACAGACAGACTGTAACCCTTTCCTTTATATATAGCTGGCCCTTAATATTACCCTTGCCATGACCATATCTCTAGAGCTATTATAAAAATAATTACTGCAAACCGCCAAATTTTCGTTGAAGTGTATTGGCATTATTTTCGCGATACAAAAAATACAGCGAAAATAAAACTACGCGAATAGATTTCTATTTGATTTTTTCGGGAGGTTCATTTAAGCGCAAATTAAGGATTGTGCAAAACAAAACGAACAAACCGCAAAATGAGACGGCGCTGAAATCTCCCGGTTTACAGTGTCCTACAGGTTATTCCGCAATATCTGCATTAATACATCATAATTTTGACATATTATTACAGTTATTAATATCAGAAATGGCCCTTTTCGGCTTCCATAATTCTCAACATAAGGAGAGAAAAAATCTTTGGTTGTTTGATTTTTTTAAATCAAAATCAACCTGCCAAGAGGTAATATGCGCTGCAAACTGTAAACTAATTCCGAGGGATTACATTTAGGGTAGGTACTGCAGGCATATGTACCCTATCTCCCTTAATTGTAATCGCTTACAATTAAGGGAGGTCCTGCAACCGTAAATGTAACCGAGATTACATTTAAGGGTGGTTCTTAACCTTAAGTGTAATCGGATTACAATTAAGGTAAGGATTACACTTAAGGGCTCAACAAACGTTGCTTTGTCTTTACTGTAACATTACTGTAAATAACAGGAATAGAAATGGTATCAGTATAAAAAAAATAAACTACATTGTTTTTCTTTTTCAAGAAAGACGGCAAGGAATTGATAATACTGAAGAGAATATCTCATTTTCTATTTAATAATTATTTAACATATATTTTAGTCTATTTTTTTTCAAAATGTTCAGAGGTTATCTTTCTTTGCATTCAAATGGTCATATGCATAAACCAAGTTAACAAATGTTTGTTATTTAGTTATTTGTTGTCATTGTTCACTGCCTCTTCTAGTGGACTATTAGTCCTCGGGGGTATTTAAGTAGTTAGCACATTAGTGCTGACTTGAAAGCCGATTCTATATGGTTACTTGCAATATCTAAATTTGAGTATTTTTATTGAAAACTAAGGTGCTCTTTCTCACGTTAAATATAGGTTGTCGAAAGGGCGATAAGCAGAAACTTAATTTACAGTAAGTTCGGTATTTTGTTATAAGTCGTATTTGTGATGCGTTTATACAAATATTTGAAAACACAGGTTAGGTGTTGTTAACCTAATATGATGACAAAATACACAAAGTTACATATGTACAGAGGCATACAAAAAGTATTCGGTGTCTGAGTTTTCTCACTATATATTTCATATAAAACGACATTTTTTTTAAAAAAATTATTGTGAAGCCATTTTTTATCCAATTCACTGTTAATCAGATAATTTCATGTAGTTTATATGGATAATTCTGAAATTCTGAATTAATTTTTATAAGTTGTAGTTTTAAAACTTCAATCATTTAAACAGAGAGTAAAATTTTTGTTATTTAAAATCCTTCTTTGTGCAAGTAAAAATATGACGTCATATTTTTACTTTGTGTTTAAATCATCCGTTCTCTGAAATGACAATTTAGAATATTATATCACAATAAACAATGAAAATTGATTTCATTCCTTTTTTATGGTACAAATTTTAAAGAAATCGGATAAGAAATGGCTTCATAATAATTTTTTGAAAATATTTGATTTTACATAGAATATATAGTGAAAAAAGAGAGTGACAGAATACTTTTTGTACGTCTCTGTAGAATCTATCCTACCAAGCGGGTACCGCTAAAGTGTTAAGAGAGCGTCTATGAGGAAATCAGGCAGATCCTTTATTATGACAGGCACATAATAAATCTGCTCCCACCAGACTTTTAACCGGGTTTTCCATCCGGTTATTAGAATGGTAAAAATGGCGGGTGGGGGCAGCTGCGGGCTAGCGGCTGCGAAATGGGCACATCATCTATCTGGAGCAAATCGCTTACAGTTTTTGAGATAGAATCCTTTTACTTTGCAGATCAATGATACACATATCAAAAGGGTGCATGGAGTTTTGATTTTGATTTTTGATAATTTATACCAAAATTACCAGGTGTTGAACTTGGTCATTTTTTACGTCAAATATTTGGTTTTTGTCCGGAGCAAATCTCCTACAGTGTTTGATATAGAAATTCTTAATTTGCAGATCACTTATACACATATCAAAGGTATGCATGGTACTTTGAGTTTGATTTTTTATAATTCATACCAATATTACCAGATGTTGAGCTTTGTCATTTTTACATCAAATATTTGCCTATAGGGTACTCCTTTTGTCCGGGGGAAATATGCTATATTTTTTAAGATAAAGACTTTAAATTTTGCAGATCATATATTCACTTATGAAAGGTATTCATGGTACTCTGATTTTGTTTTTTGTTGTTGTTGTTTTTTTTTATAATTTATCATAATTTATACCAAAATAACCAGATGTTGAACTTCGGTAGTTTACGTCAAATATTTTCCTAGAAAATCTCTTACATTTTTTGAGTTATAAAGTTTATATTTTGCAGGTCATTATTACATATATCAGAGTTATGCATTTTGTTTTATTTTGAATTTTTATAATTTATTCCAAAAGTTTTAGTTATTGAACTTAGTCATTATTACATGTATGTCAATTATCTGCCAACAGGGTTACCCTGTTGTTTGGAGCAGGATGTTGTCTTAAACAGTTTTCTTAAAACTTGCAAAAACTAGGCCACTTGCTTAGGAAGGTTAAACATTGCAGATAAAGGAAATAGTGTACATTTAAGATATTCCAGGTTGACCTCTGGGTGAAATATACTGTCCATGTGAAAGAAAACCCGGTTTGCTGTCACAATGACATCTTTCCGCTTGTTAGTTTAGTTCCAAAGCTGATTTCTACAAGGGTCCAAACAAAGAGGCAACTTTCCATATCTTCATTGGATGGCTCCAAATATGATATACAAGTTCCTTAATAAAGCAACTAAAATGTGTACAAATCGAGAAGTTATCTCCCCTTATTTATAGTGCTTTCTATGTAATTCATTTCTCTAAAATCATTGCCGTAAATTTAAATCAAACTTAATTTTGAAGATTTTATGTTTATGATTCAAAAATGTTGATAGATTTTTGAAAACAAAATTTGCCATGTGCCAGCCACTGTCTGACTTTCCCATGGACATCCTCTTAAATAGTGAAAATTCGAGTCATTAGTTTAAACGACTGAGACATCAGAAGTACATAATTACGGTTTATTATAAATTCTTATCATGCTTTGAAAGAGGGTAACAATTACCGATTAGAATTGATAGAACCAAAATCGAAATGACAAAAAGACCGGAAAATTGTAAATTCCAGTGGTTCTGACTTGGTACAGGCTTTTAAGCAAATGATGGGATAAACAGCTTTTATGGTGCGCCATCCCCTATTTCCATTGCGGTAGTGTCCGGTCGTAGTCAGAAAAAAGAAATGTTTATACCAGTACTAAGTAAAAAATGAATCTTAAATCACAATGTATTAAACAAATTCTTAGCGCGTTAACCTAGTTGGTTAAGAATACGTATATTTTTTCATCCACACGTTGGTTAAATTTCAGCATGATGTTTTCCGCATCATAAAGTTTATTTATTAAATAATAAACATTCTATTATCTGTGAAAATGGAGTCACAACAAATTAAGTTTTTGTTGATTCCCTCGGACGCTAAGTTCGTTTTTGTACGACGCAAAAAAGTGCGGTCGTATTATGGTATGATGCAGTCGTCGTCAGCGTTGGCTTCGGCGTCTGTGCACAACTTACTTTGGTTCTAGTGGACGGATCATTTTCAAATATTTTGGCACAAGCTTAAGCCCGGGTTATGATTTCGGGTTTTTCGCCTCATCTGTTTTAGAAGAAGGGGGCAAAAAGGTGTATAATTGGGTATTTTCGTGTCTGTGGACAGCATAACTTTGTTTTTAATGGACGGATCATTTTCAAATTTTAGTTTGATGTTTCTTGTCACATGCTTAACATCTGGATTTTTTTTTAGAAAAAAGAAGCAAAAAGGATTAAATCGGTGTTTTCACATATTTGACTGTAGAATCTTTATTTATCTTTCAGTGTGCTCCTTAGGAAATTTCCAATCTGTAGTATGTCAACGGATTTCACGTGGCATGTACCGTTCATAAGTAAAAATGGGCCCAAAAGGGGCGAATTTCAAAAATTTTATTTTATATTTTTAGTACGATTTTGAAGCAATTGTTTGCTATGGATTCCTATGAAAAAAAAATTAATATGGTGCTGCAACATCAGACTTTTGATAACGAGTTTCCTTTCTGAACTATGAGGGGCCAACGGGGCCAAAATTGCAAACATGCAGATAACCTTAAATTATTATTTTTCATCGGATCTAGATGGGATTTTTTTTCTTCCGATTCCTCTTGTTGTAAGCTTTCAAGAATATGTCAACAGATTTGTGGTAGCTCTTACCGTTACCGAGCTATTGGAGGTCAAAGGGGGCAAAATAGCATTTTTGTTTTTAAAATATGTGAAATCTTTATTTTTCATCAGATTTGGATGGGTTTTTTTTCATTGGATTTCCCTTTATGTAAGCTTTTAGGAAGTGGTCAACAGATTTTGCATAGCTGTTACCGTTTTTTAACCCCAAGCGATCAAAAGGGTTGATTTTTTCCCTAGTTTGTGTCCAGCTAATTACTGTGTCAAGCTCTTCACGGTGTTCAAATTCACTTACAACTGCACTTGTCTTGCTACAATTTTAGTGGTCGACTTGCTGAGGTCGTACCATGCTGCGCTCGGCGTAGCCCTTTTTCAGATTAGCTCCAGGTCCTGATATATTGTGTCTGTCCAATAAAATATCTACTCGATGGGATAATTTGGTCGATTGAAGTCGTAAAAAAGACTGTGACCGAGTAACCTAAAGGTTTGCTCACTGGCAGATGTTTTAAGGTGTCCGTTCAGAGGTTTGTTGAAAGATTGTTCGACTCGCCGACTTTTGGAGTCAAAAACTAAGACATTTCAGTAAATAGATGACATTTACCCTTTTGCGATTGACACTGCAAAATATTTTGTAGTGCTAACCAATAACCTTGTGGTGTATTTTGAGGAGACTTACATGTCTCCACAGGAGCAACTTTCACTTTCACCTGTTATATTTTTAAGTTCCGAGATCTATGCACGTGCCATTTAATTCAATCAGCTCTTTCTTTAGGTAGTTAGGGAAATAATCCATCCGGACAGCTTCGGATTTTTTCCACAGATGGCCAATTCTCTCGAATAGTGCGGGAAATAGATTTAAACACATGATTTTTATAACTTGAAAACAGTTTCGAGATCCTCCCCTCAACCATACTCATTTGATTATTCACAATAAATGATAAATGCCTTTAGGCTGTCGGCAATCCTCTTCAAATAAATAAAGAATTCAAGAATTGGAATGGTAAATGGGTTTAATGTTAAAACGTACCCGATTTTGTTGGCGCACACCCCACTTTTTAGAAATTTGAAATATAAAAACTGTTGAGATCCCAAAACATTAACCATGTTTACATGGTACATTCTTGTCAATGAGTAATTGATATACATTTCAAAATAGTAATCGTAATATTTTATGATACCGTTAGAACACCTTAACGCAAATAAACATATGAACTGAGGTGTTTTTAATGTCGCTGGATGGCAAATTAATTAAAGCTTTACTGTACCATCCCTACATAAATAATCACAGCTCCGATGGAGCTGAATCTCGAAGCCCTGAAAATCTACACGTGGCAAAACTTCGTAGTCATCAAAAGAACTGCTGCATACGTCTGCATGTATTAAGTCATTCCGTAACGCATGTCGATTTCATTGCTATAAATATATGCAATACACTGCCACAGGTAAACAAATGTTATTTTCATCTTTGACAAATTACTGCGCGACAGGTTGTTCGTTTATCCGAGACGCAATATAAAAAAACGAGTAATTTGATAAACATGCATATTGTTTTCAATTTAATATAACAACACCGTATTCAACTCAAAACACAATGTATACGATTTTGAAAGAAACTTGCGTACTATATTTTATCGGAAACACGAAGATCATCTTTTAGAGTTGTTAATAGGCTTGAAGCCTCACGTGATTTTTTCATGTCATTATAACATCTCTCCAGCCATTTGATTGCTTCGAGATAAAAATGAAAAAAACTCTAGCGACAAGCAATTTGTGTTAGCCGTTAACGACTGGAGCCTTTTTTCTGTAAATTAGAAACAATCGAAGTTGCGAGACATAACAAAAAACATGAGATCAGAAAACAAAGAAATGAAACATGAATATATCAACGAAAATAAATCGATTCATATATGAAAAACATATCAACAATTGAAATTAAATCACGTATCAGAATAATAAAAATTGCAAAAATTGGGCTGTGATTCGATAGCCAATCGTAGTTACTCAATCAACAAAAAAAATTATATATTTTAGTGTTGAGTGAAAAGTTGTTCAAAGTATTTGTTTTAGTACTTCTTACTTTGACTGGGCTAGGTACATACTGCGTCGAATGGCGTAGACACAAAAATACTTTTACTTTTTTCAGTTACACAATTAATCTTTGATTGATTGATTAATATGGGATTTAACGTCACTTTCATAAGTATTTTAACTATCTCATGACGGTCAGTTTTAGTGGTGGAGGAAGCCGGAATGCCCGGAGAGAACCACCCACATTGGGTAGGTAACTGAAATACCTTATCACTTACGATTGTAAGTCGAGTGCACCCTTTTTGTAATGTACAAAGTGGGGCGCGAACTCATACCGCAGTGGTGATAGACTACATTGGTTGTAACTACCTTAACCACTGGGCCACCCAGTTGTCAAATCAATCTTTGAATACTTACAAATAAGCAATGAAGGGATGTGGAGTTAATGTACATGACAAAAAGTCCCTACAAATACATGGTAAAACAAAGCAACGGAACAAATTTTTATCGTTGTTCTTCATCTTAAAGTCACCAATAGGCCACCAACAATGAGTTTTGCTCATATCTCATAATAAGTTCAAAACTGTCCCTTGTGCAGGTTTGAGCGGAATTCATTTCCATAACAGGATAATAGTAAACACTTACAATGGCCGAAAATTACAATCACATGCCACAATTCACAAGCGAACTCCACTAGAAAAACACAAATGAAGACAAGAGAAAAACATAAACAACAATAGGAACTCGGGTACCGCTAATTATCTTTGCTAATTATCGAACAACGCTACATCCATGCTATTTGGATTCTAGTGCTGCTGATGTGGAATTAATTTTCGAAATTGCCATAGAGCTCATTGAAATTATTGCAGTTAGGAGTTCACTCCTGATGTTGTTTACATCAAAGATTTCTTGAAATACTAGGGTGCCCAAGCAAAGATTTTTTCGAATTTGGGTTAACGGAATCACACACACCTGCATTATACATTTTTGGAAAGAGGAGACCATGGCGCATTGAAATGACAATGTCGTACAGATCAAATTAGGTCACATTTTATTTAAAATGGGGTTAAATGTCATTTCCTAAAATCAAGAAAAATCTCATGGAACTAAAGTTGGCTTCATTTTACTAACAAACCCTTCACGAAATTTTCAAAAAATAATATTAATGTTATCCAGACATTTCGTTGATTCATTTTTTATAATGATTTTTCATTTATCTTCATAGAACAAGTTACCAAGTTACGGTTACCATTTGTTTTTGAGATGTGCAGTTTTCAATTTTTGCACCTGAAATATATAAAGGACGCTTTCAATTATTCTAAGTTTTTGTTGAACCATTGTTCAAAGGAAACCTTAAATTAAATTTTTAAGCCTTACCTCTTCAAAACTGAATAAAACCTGGACAAAATAAATGAATTTTTTGTTTTTGGTATTACTTTAGTAAATTTCCATGAAAAATACGCACTACCATAAAACCCAGGAGCCTGTATCGCTCACCTGGCTTTCCCTTGCCAAAATCGTGGTAACATTGTAAGTTATACAGTTTATCATCAGTCTCTCAAACTTTAGTACCTCGAACACCACCAATATCTTGTGCAGTAATTAAAGTCTGATAATGTTTTACTATTATTTCTTCTGACAAAAAACGTTCTTGCTAAGGACCACTTTCAACATCAGTTTTGAAATACGAACAATTTTCAACATCGATTTTGCAGATTTCGCAACATCAATATCTATTTGGAAACCAAATTTCATTGAAATAGGACAATGTTTAAATTTCCCGCCTTTTTGGTAACCATTTTAAAAATGGCCGTCAACGAACAATTTTTAACATCAGTTTTAAAGTTGCAACATCAATACCTTTTTGGAAACCAAATTTCATTGAAATCGGACAATGTTGAATTTTCCTGCGTTTTGTGTCGGCCATTTTGAAAATGGCGGTCAACAAACAATTTTCAACACCAGTTTTGAAGTCGCCACAGCATGGAAAACATTTCATCATGTTTCACTTACTCTTCATTTTCTATAGAAAAATACAAAATTTTAAAAATTCGGTGAAAAAAAGCGCAATAACTCCTACAAGGGTTTATGGATTTTTTTTTCAAAATTTCAGGGTGGGTAGATCTTAATATGCTGAATATTTTTCCAATTTACACTTGACCTCTATCTGTTACACTTTTTGAAATAAGAAACAAAAAATACAAAATTTTGAAAATTTTACAGAAAAAGGGCTACATGTATAACTCCGAGACTGGTTTTCAGATTTTCTTCAAAATTGCACAGTGGGTAGATCTCATCATGCTGATCATTTTACTCCATGTCAGATTTTTGATATCTGTAATGGTGTTCGAGTAATTTGCAAAAACAGCAATTTACCCCTATGTTCTATTTTTAGTAACAGCGGCCATGTTGTTTGGTCTACGGACATAAAAATCACAAACTTGAAAGTCCATACCCTGGTGATGATTCAGGCGAAGTTTGGTTAGTATTGGCCCAGAAGTTTCAGAGAAGAAGATCTTTGAATAAAAGTTAAGGCGTCGACGGACGAAGGACGCCAAGTGATGGCAAAAGCTCACATGGCCATTGGCCAGGTGAGCTAGTAAAACCAATAAAACTTGACCAAAACCCTGTTATATCATCTACATAGGTAGCGAAATCTCAATTTAAATGTAAAAACATTAGTATGTACATGAAAATTCGAAATTCGACTGATTTAAAAATCTCCAACAGATCATATTATTCTACCTTAATATAGATTAGAGTTGTCGCGCTTCGTACGTTTCCAGATTTATCAAGCTATAAAAATTCCAGATTCACTTAAATTTTTTTTTAGATTTTAACACAAATTTAATGCTTTTATATGTTGATTTCTCTGTAATGGCAGACATGACACCCATGATTTTTGGCACATATGTACAGATGATAATCGTGTTTCCGTTTAAATTAGAATATTTCGAAAATTCAGGTAAGTTATTTCGTATTCATCAAAAATGTCTTAAATTCATGACCCTTTTTATTCCATTTTTAAAAACCGACAAATTTTAAAATCCAGTGGATACTAAGTTACATTCTAGCTAGGAAAAGAAAATTTTAGGTCTGGACTTTCACAAAAAATAGCTTTTTATCAGGATATCGGTGACTCTTACTAATTTCTATAAATTTAAAGATACCATATCTAAGAATTTGCTATTGGGTACCCCTTAAAAATGAGAAATTACAGAAATCGTGACCACGGAAACTTTCTACGACAATGAAAAATATATAATTTAATAACTATTACAACCTATAAGACAAAAATTAGTCGTGTGTTATTCCGTTAACCAAGCGTCTTTTTCGACATTGGACAACCTACTAAACCTATTTAAATTGATAAAGCATTGTTAACATCATGAAATGGTAAACTATATATTTCCGTGTGCAAAATTCGACAGGAAATGAATTTCTCTTGATGTTCAGCATCAGGACTATTTTTTATTTAAAAGCTAGGAGGTTGTATCAAGAATTTTGTGAAAGCTTGTAAGGTGTCTTTAGATGACATATACAAGACATTCATGACATTAAAAGTGGGCGTCCGTCAATCAAATTAAAATTATATCTACCTATTGTTCCTGCATGGTATCTAATTAAAATTATATCTACCTATTGTTCCTGCATGGTCGATCTAACAGCATCCCATTTTACTTTCTGTTCTGATGACCTTTCAAATCAACCAATCAGACTGCAGCTTCCAGGATTTTGGAAGCATTGGACTTAAGATAAAACCCGAGGATTTGGAAAAGGTCATCAAAACAGAAAGTAGAATGGGAAGTTATTAGATCTACTATGCAGTGAGTGTGGGGAACAATTTGTAGTATAATTCAGTGAGTGTGGGGAACAATTTATAGTATAATTTTAATTAGATTGGGGCGTCCGTGTACAAAATTCTTTACGCAATTGAACTGGAGAAAACCAGACAAGTGCCGAAATCTGACACAAATTAAAAAAAATGTGATGAGTTATCCACCTTAAACAGGGCACTCATCGAATCAAAGGTAAGTAAACTTGGCACAATAAAATCATGAAATGTGGACACAATAATCCGGTGGTCAGAATAACAATTTGATAGTAAGGAAATGCGAAAATTTGAAAGCACATGATAAAGTCGGTTTCACTTCCTTTAGATAATGGGAATCTGATGATTTCAGCTTTATTTTTACACCGATCTTTATCATATTTGGTATGTATATCAAAAATGATCATACATAACTGAAAAACGTTGAATTCGCCAAAAGTCTGCAGTCATGTGCATTTTCACAAATTTTTTTTCAAACAGGTGAAAATTTCTAAGTGTTGGATTGTTCTATTTTAAGGGCGACCAAGCAACATGATGAATTAGATGACCCGAGTTGACCTACCTAATAATAGAAAGGTGTACTCGTTCGGGTTAACAGTTGTTATCCACGGACTTTTTGTTTGTAAACACCGAGTAGAAATGAGCAGAACATTAACAATTTATTTCAAATATTTCTATTGGGTTTAATGTATGCATATTTTAATTACATGCTTAAGTATTTTGTTGAATTATATCATTTATGGGTATGTTTTTTCTTAAATCAAAAGGGGGACTGAGCACATGGTAAAAGCCAAAGTGAGACTTGTTTATCACCTGACTTAAAGATATACCTATATATACCTATTTCAGAATGGTCTAGTCAAGTCGATAATTATGCGCGGAAAATATCATCCATTTAAAAGCATGGAACATTTTAAAAATTATTTTTTCTTTCAACATGTGTTGCAAATCATCAAATTAAAAGTGGTTCCAGACGTGTATAATATTTTTACACAACCATGCAAAATCCGGTGCCGAAATATGCAATATTAAAGTCATCAGAAAAGAATTTCCATTATCTAAAGGAAGTGAAACAGACTTTAGAGCATCTGTATGAGCACAAATACACCATAGCTGAAATGTATAAAGAGCATACATCTCTTGTTCGGGGAATCTTTTTTAAACTCCATACTACAGGAGAAACGTCACTAACTCCAGTCTGACATAAGCATTGAAGAGATATGGAGAGAAATGTACAAATTCATGGTAAAACAAAGCAATGGAACAACGCTTTCATTGTTGGCTTTCATCTTGAAGTCACCACGAGTTCTTGAACAATGAGCTATGTTCATACCTAATAGTAAGTTCATGACGGTCCCTAGCACCGGTTTGTGCGGCATTCATAGGTAATTATCGAGCAGCCCTTCATTTTTTGCAGTTCATTATCAAAGAATATGCGGTTGTCAACAAACATAAAAATAACTGGCAAAGTGTTCTTACGCCGAGTCATTGTCATTTGCATTAATGTCTATTTATGCAAATATTAGAATGATTCGGTTAAAACAATGGTAATATAGATCACAGTGTACAAATAACATGCAATTTTATCGGAATTAGTAAATTTTTGTATAATTCGATGCGCATGCATATAAGTTTTATCTTTATACCTTTTACAATTTCTTTTTTATTTATTGTTTTTACTGCAAGGTTATACCTTTTGTAAAAATTATTTCGTTGAAAACACCTGTTGACAAGTTCAATAATTTTTAACTAAATTGTGACTTTTATATTCTTCAAAAAAGATAAATTATCCTTTCAATCTACAACATCAAGTAACAATTTTGCTTAATGTTAAAACGGTATTTTATTATTTCGACAAAAGATATATTATTCCTATTAAATTTTCATTGCAAAAAGAAATTAAAAAGCATATGAAATTGATCCTACACTTTGGTAATTATAAATATAGTTTTATTCAAGATATTATAGTGTGTTATCAATCTGATAATTTGTGAAACAGCTGTGTTTTAAAAAAAAACGCAAGTATGCTTCGGCTTTAAAACATTTTTTTGCAGAAAGTAATGTGCAGGCTGTGATTACATCGGTTTCCATATTGATGTTTTATGTTTTATAACTTACAAAATCTACTTGTTTCAAAGCAGAGAATATGATATGAAAATATTGAGAATAAACTTAAGAATAAAAACGTATAAAAAAACTTTAATGCAAAATTTTACAATATTATTAAAGAAAATGTAATAGCCAACTAATTCTTCAATCCGAGTTTTTACAGAATTGATCTTGCAGTGTTTGTATTATATATTTTACGAAAGGATATGGAGTAAATGGACACGAGACCATAACACATATGTTAACTCCAACTGCAATTAATTCTAATGAGCTGTATGGCCATTTCGAAAATTAATTATCTCATCAGTAGCAATAGAACCCTAACATAGGAAAT
Organism: Modiolus philippinarum; assembly: GCA_002080025.1. Lineage (NCBI taxonomy): Eukaryota > Metazoa > Mollusca > Bivalvia > Mytilida > Modiolidae > Modiolus > Modiolus philippinarum. The sequence goes on from MJUU01049351.1 coordinate 18,522, forward strand.
CCACAATAAAACCAAACGAACTCCGACTGTACGGTTTCTGTCTGTTGAATAATATCAATGGATTTCCAAATATTTTGATTTAATCTGCTTTGAAGAGACATAAGTTGTCGGAATGCGCATTGGCGGAAACTAAATTAACAGTTACTTCGTTATTTTGTTATCCATGTTCAACATAATTAACTATTGTGAGGATTCGGTCAAAAGAAATAGTTATTTTGGCGATGGCACTCTAATGAATATTATCAGACATGTTCTAATGAATTGCTTCACACATTTCAAAAAGTCAATACGGACGGAGGTCACCTATTCTATGCTATACAATTATAGAACAACCTTACTGATGGAAAATTTACCTAAGGAATACATCAAATTATGAAAGGGTCTGTTTAAACGCAATAGTCGCAACAGGTATAAGAAGACCCAAACGATTTTATAGAGTATATGCTATAAACTCGGTAGTATTTGTTATAATTGAGCCTCTATCGACCAAGTGCGAATCGACGAGATAATTATAGTCAAAATAATATATGCGATTGTTGAAAAAGTCATTTTTACTGTCGTAAACATTATTGATTTGTTGACAGTAATAATTCCTTTATCGGAATCGCATCTATTGTTCAGACTCTGACAATGATCCCATCGATTCGCACTTGGTCGATAGTGGGAGCGTTTTTTATGATTTTTATGACATTTGATGATAATTATTTAAGGTAGTGAGAGATTAAATTTCAGGAAGCATTCGATATCCTTGGGTTATTACCATTCTAACAGAGTGTTACCAAGACGAATAACAACAATGAAAACGTTGTTTTACAATGTTTTTGCAGAAACTTTGTTTCAGGTGCATTTCATTTGTTATGTACATGTTTTTGCTCATGAATTGTATTTTCTTAGTTGAAAGTCACTTCAAAAACAGACAAATTTTTATCAACTTCCATCACCATATATTTTAAGGCGTATAAGTTGCAAATGGAAAATGATTGAAAACTGTAAAAGGATCTTTTCTTCCACGATTTTGTCGTGTTCCCGATGCATGAAAGATTAATCAATCATTCATATTTCAAATGTCCCTAACCGCAGATGAATAGATATTAAGTGTATATGATATTTTACATATAGTTCAAAATTTTTGCTTTTGATTAACAACTTGTTTAAAAAATTTCACTTACAAATAAAATCATTTCTGATATTTCTCATTATTTTAGAAATTACTTATTGAATTTATTTCAGGTGTTATCAAACGCAGGTGAAACCAAAAATTCAATTTTATAGGAAAACGTCAATAAACTAAACATCTAAAGTGTATTTGAACCTCAACTTTGTTTTATTTAAAGACAGGTAAATTAATATCGTGCAGAAAAACCTCAATTTCAATTAAAAAGCTGAGTAAACGTCATTTTTATAGTTTTTAGTTGCATTTCAAAATAACTTTTTGATCGAAAATCCATTTTATAGGAGGTTAAATTACTTGCATTTAGTATGTTATTTTGATTAAAACAAATCTGATTTGATCAAAAACAACTTGCACAATAAACATGAATTTACTTTGATTACAGTGCCTTGCTGCACCTAACGAACTGACTTTTAAAACATTTTTTGAAACTTACAATAAAAAGCAAAAAACACTTGACTTAAGTCATTATATGTGTACCAACATAAAACAAAAAAATTAAGCATGATATGTAAATTGGTTTAGGCGTTGAATAAAAAATCAGGAAAAAAATTGGACGTTACTTACATTCTTTACGTTATACCGGATATCGACGGGCAATTCTACTACTTATACTATAACTAATCCAAGATTCTGATTATCGCAAAATATTCACCGAATGATCAAACAACGCAGTAATTCACGAATGCGCGGAGCGCATGAGTGAATTACGGTGTTTTTCGATCATGAGTTGAATATTTTCGATAATCAGAATTTAGGATTAGTTATAGTTTTTATTATATAGATCTTCATTTATATTTGATGGTTCCATTGATGATTCATTTCATGAACTACGTTTTCAAAATTAATCCGCTCTGACGTTTACTTAACAACAACGTTGACGACGTCTATTGTGACGTCACTTCCTAGAGTGAAATTATGGAAAATAATTTCACAGTTAATTATCACTTTTCTTTCACTGGGAAATCTCAATCTTTCACCGCTATCTATATAATAAATTCCGTTTAACTGGCTCTGAAATCCAGTTACCTGAAGATTTTACGCATATACTGGCCTCTCCGGGATACTGCCGATGTCTACTGAAATACGTGATGGCTCTTTACTACGGGAAGTCTTGAGTTTGATTTTTCCTCCGAAGCGCAACAGTGTTTTTCCAGCAGACTAGGGTCCTTTAGCTAGCCAGCAATTTAGCACACTTTGCCCAATCTCTCTAAATAACGTTTTGTCATAATATATATTTATTGTGGTCATAGAGTTCGTAGTCTAACTGTATTGGGTTTTATTCGTATGTTAACTGTAAACGTATTAATTTTCGCGGTTTATGAAGCATCGACATATTTGCAGGTATCAATTGTCACGGTTTTCAATGTTATAAAGGTTTTTTCTATGCAAAAACTGATTTTCACGGATACTATTTTTCGCGTTCAAGAGCCAACCGCGAAAATAGCGAAAATCAGTACACCGCGAAAATTAATACGTTTACAGTATATATAGTATAGTGAAACGAGATGGAACAAGAGGCTCACCTGAGCCTGTATCGCTCACCTGGTGACTGGTTTTATCCATTGTCACCAAAGAGACCATCCATCATTACCCATACTATACATCAGTTCATCAGATATTACAGTTTCTGAGAGGATATTCAATCATTGTTGCAATCTTTGATGACGTACAAACTTAAGTCACAAACTTTGAAGGAAACCACCCAAGGACTATTGTGACCCAGTTTGGTTCCTTTTGCCTCAGTTGTTTCGGAGAAGAAGATCATTTGCATTTCACATTGGGTCACCATGTTAAAAAAAATCCTACTATTGTTTCTGCGCATTTTGCTTTTGAACGTCACTGTATCGTAAATCTTTTATGACGTCAGAAAATTGCCGCGAACTTGAGCTAATGTTTTGTAATTCATTTATGACGTCGCAAAATTCCCGCGAATTTCTTTCCGTAACACAGACCGACGTTAGCATGGTAAGGGTCAGTTTTAACACACACAGAATAAAAAAGGGCACATTATAATTAAATACTGCATGAACCACTTCATTAAATAGGTTTCCACGGAGTCTGATATTACATTTAATTAAATTTACAATTTCAAAGAAAACATTTTAATTAGAATTCAAACTTACGTACAAAATCTGAACACAGTTAAAGTTAACTGGATTATGTACGTGTCCTTTTAGTTATTACACCCTTTTATTATTTCCTCATTAATCCCGCCTACAGAAATTGATAAAATTAAAGAAAATAAAATAAAGTTCATTTCGCAAAACGACGAATGACTTCAAACGTGTTTATATTCGTTAAATATTGCTATTAGTCTTAAATTTCCCCTTACGAGTTTTATCCTATTTTTGTGTCCTGTAAATGTATATTTATGCTTACAATATATCAATAAAAGAAAACAACACTCACTCTTTATGTTATTACATATTCATACAAAAATATGGTATTTATTGTGATCGTCTTCTGCGATTCAAGTCCATAAAATAGGTATTGCTATCGGTATGAAGAAAAACCCGCCATATTATTCCCGCCATTTTCATTCCTGACATGTTTTTCGCAAATATCTTTTTCCCTGATTCGGTGACCCTATCTTTTTATTTACTTAATCCGTTGAGGAGGTTAGTCTTTATCTTCTGTGAAAATATTATCAAATTATCATTGGTCAATTTTTTGCGATCACCGATTTTGTCGTATTATGAGTGCCCAACAAAAATCGAGGGAAATTAAAAATTATGCTGATTAGCCCACAATTTGTATATTGTTTCCTTTTATAATAGTATATTGATTTCTATACACCATGAAACATTCAAAACAATTTTTGTTCATTAGAAGCTAGAAATATAGTGAAAATATAGGCCAAATTGTATATAATTGATACCTTCAAAACAGGTAAATTAAGATGACGTCATAGCTCTGAAATTAGGTCGGTGACCCCCTAATTTTTTTAGATTTATGTAAAGGTTTTATCATAAAGTAAGTACAGATGGAATATCAAAAAGATATTATTGGGAGTTTAAATAGTAGGATATGTCTTTAAACAATGTTTCCTCCTGGCGGCCATCTTGAATGAGGTATGACCATAAAAATCACAAACTTTGAAGGGGACCACCAATAGACCAATAGACTATTGTAACCAAGTTTGGTTCCAATTGGCTTGGTAGTTTCAGAGAAGAAAATTTTTGAATGCATTCCACACAGGTTCCTCATGATAAACTATGTCCCGAGCTGGCGGCTATCTTGGATCAGGTAACAATATAAAAATAAAAAAACTTTGAAGTGGATAACCAGTAGACTATTGTGACCAAGCTTGGTTCATTTGGCTCAGTAGTTTCAGAGAAAAAGATCTTTGAATGCCTTTCCATGTCAGATTTTTGTTATCTATAACGGTTTTTGAGTTATTTGCAGAAAACACCAATTTACCCCTATGTTTTATTTTTAGTAACAGCGGCCATGTTGTTGGGTCTACGGATATAAAAATCACAAACTTGAAAGTGCATACCCTGGTGATGATTCAAGCCTAGTATGGTTAGGATTGGCCCAGTAGTTTCAGAGGAGAAGATCTTTGAATAACAGTTAAGGGGATACGATACAGTAAAGATCCTGAACTGATTTTTTCGCGAAATTTTGAAATAAAGTCAATCTGAACATGCTCTTTCCAAATCTGCAAAGAAAAGTATACCTCCATTATTTCGTTTTCGAGATAATTACCATTCAAAATTTCCCATTTTCCAAAATTTTTCGTAAAAAATTGGATTTTTACAGTAATATTTAAAATGTTATAACTTTAAAACTAATTAAGCTAATTGGTTCCGGTTTTTTGCTACAGTTTTGTGAGATATTTTTGAAGAAGGTGAGTAAACATTTTAAAACTAAATTTCATTATTTGTGGTTCGAAATTGACATTTATGTAAATATTTATAGAATAAACGTCCATTACTCGTAGGTAAAATTTCACATAGAAAAAAAAATTATGAACTGATTTTTTCTTCAAAATTCGCAGAGATCTCGTGAAACATCACTCTTTTGAAATTCGTTTTGAAAAATGGGGATCCATGTGCTTATTTTAAAGCTACAGAGAGAAAACTGACATTTTTTATCATTACAAATGAGTATTGCCGGTTTTGGCGCGAAATGACGTTACATTATATTTCACTCGGAAACTTGAACGTCGTCAATCAGTGTTTGTTTCGAAAAATGGAACAGAATTGAATTACATTAAGAAAGAAATAAAAGACACCAAACAGAACAGAGAATTGATCCTGTGATTATTTCCGTCTAAAGACATTCACAAAGATCGGTCAAATACCTACAAGACCTTCTTAGTGTTTGTGTTGACTGCAAAACATGATTATTTCCTTACTGCTGCTGTTCATGTATACAGACCTATATACGGTGACTGAGTCCCTGGTCCTTGACGAAAAAAAAACAGAATTCATTGTATGTGGTGTTGGGTAGGATGAGTGTTGATCCCGATTTTCCAATCATCCCGAAAAATGAAATTGATCAACTCCCGCTCCTGATAAGTGTTTTTCCAGAATTCTCGGTGAAATAAATGACCTTTTCCGTTGTCCCCAAAATGATTATATACCGACCCTTATTTAAAGTTAAATGCGTTTAACAGTATAATTATCATACATATGCCTCTTCAATGCCATACTCTTGTCTATTACTTATTGATAATACATTGTATAGAATTACGTACATAATTTGCTTGGTAAACATATTGTGATATAAAAAAGCATTTTCACGGTGTTTTTAATTTAATTTTCACAGCACCCCGTGAAAATTCAAGTCGTAAAAGCCGTGAAAAATCACATAATTTCACGGATTATTTTTTAGCTGTCGCATGCTAGATTCGAACTAACAACCTCGATATTTGTAAGCCCATGCGCTAAAAATTACGCCAGATTCTAGCTTTGTCAGAATATGTTCGACCCGGTGTATGAACTTTGCGCCGATTTAAAAAAAAATCCATTCTTTCATTTGCGCCGATTTCATTTTTTGTTTTCATTTGCGCCGATTTTGTTTTAATGACATAAGTACTCAGCTAATATACTATGCAATAATGGAAGGTATACTGGCTAAATCTGAAAATAAAAGCTACATTTAAAATGAATTGCAATTTTGGTACTTTATTATTTTGTTTACAATTATTTGTGAAATGGCAAAATTTGTGAAATGTGAAAATTTTAAGATAAAAGTGAAAAGGTAGAGATAAAAAATTGAAATTAAAAGGAAAAGAAATAAAAAAGATCAGTATCAAACACTTCAGCTATGCCTTGAAGATATTGGTTTAATCTGGCTAGAAACTGTAAAGCACGGTAATTTATTTCAGTAATGAAGTTTGAACAATTGAAATATTTACCTGTTATATCTTAAATTAGCTAGTAAAAAATCGCAAATGAAAGAAATAATCAGCGCAAATGAAATGCAAATCGGAGCAAATGCAAAACGCCTGTTCTATCTCAAGTTTTTAATTTTGTGGCGTTCTTATTGATTCTTACATTCAGTTGTTTATTTGTTTTGTCAAGAACAATTTTCAGAAACTAATTAATGGTATTTTCACGGGAGAAAAGTGTACATAGTTTATAGAAATTCCACGGGAAGCTGATTCAATAAATGCAAAAAAGAGTCACCGGAAAAGTCACGAGATTTTAATGACTCTTGAAATTTCTTAGACTTGTATTCCAGTAGTGGTTTTAAGTAATAATTACAGCAAACTTGATAAATTTTTACTGTTCGTTTGTTTACTTGTTACAAGTGTAAATCTTTTTTTTTATCGAAATCAAATTGTTGTTGGGAATAATTGATTCTATTGCAAAAGATGCCGATGCTATCAGGTTTCAATTTGATAAATATGTCGGATCTCGAGCTACCACGTCCCAAAATGCGTTATGAGCAATTCACAACCACATCGATTTTATGATAGATTTATTGTACATGCTTTCATAGTTGTAGTGATCTGTCCGCAATTCGCGTAGTGTGGCATTTATGACGTCGTGCTCTGATCCGTGACGTCGCGAAAACAACATGCCACATTCGGCGACGTTATTATCTGCCCTTGGTACTATATCGTATCCCCTTAACGGACGGACAGACGGACGATGGACGCCAAATGATGGCAAATGCTCAAATGGCCTTTGGCTAGGAGAGCTAAAAAGGGGCGGTTTGGATACCCATAAACCGGTGTACCCTACCGCTGGCTTTTGCTAGTGCCGGTACCAAATCCGGGTATCCCGTGTTCCTATTGTTATTTATGTTTGTCTCTTGTCTTCATTAGCTAGTGTTTTTCTAGTGCCGTTCTCCTGTGAATTGTGGAATGTGATTGTAGTTTTCGACCTTTGTAGGTGTTTACTGTTATCTTTTGTTTGTAATTTGATCAACTTTCAATGTATTTCTCTCAAGCCTTGTTGAACTTATACATCATACGAAGTATACGCAAAAATTTATCGTTACAAATGTCATGGTGAGTAACAATAAAAAAAATGAAATAAAAGCATCGTTCAACTTATTTCAAACGTACGCATTATATGGTATTTGGTCTAAAAATCATATGCATTTACAGCATCACATCTAACTTTCTTCTATGAGGTCTCTAGAGGGTCTGCAAGTCTCGTCGAATTTTGAAACTTCCAGGCACATAAGTTGTACCCGGAAGTTGCATTTTTAACAAAATATATGACGTTTTAGGAAAAAACTTTGAACGTCATAATCCTCTAACATCATGTTGTGGCGGGAAAATTGTAATTTTATCGTGACTTCTCGGTATAACATGACGAGACTTACAGACTCTATTACCGTCCACAAATTCAAACCCTTGAACCATTTAGGCCCAAAGCATAACTTACAAAAGTACAAAAATCTTAATTATTTCTATGGAAGTCATAGTTTTTGTTTACGTCGCAATGCTGTCTTCCTGGTTTTTTTTATCTCGCACTGTCATCGTTATGCATTATAAATATACTTTTTTTTATTTATTTGAACAACTAGTTGCACGTTGCTACTGCTCGCCGACAATTGGTGTTCGAGGGCATCATTAACTCAGTAGCTTATTTTAACTTTTTAAGCATCATGTTATTGTTCTGTTTTGGACTGACTGTTCGGTACTCACTTACTGTAGCAATTAACTAATTTAAAAGAACAAAAAGTAATGACTGAAAAAAGTGGTTGACCAAAATATCAAGATGTGTATGTTTTCTCCTTTTCTATTTAGATCCTTTTGGTTATTTGTTCTCTATCAGCTTTTCACGTTTTCGGTTTATTAGACTTCCAAATGTTTTGGTTTTATCTGCACTGATCACACTGAGTAAACCATTTTTGTAAACAGTGTACTTTCCCTTCTCGATATAAACAGTGTCCTTGATAAAATGTGCCTTCATGTTTCTTTTTACCTGAATTTTAGGAAACATGAAGGCACATTTCCACTTAGGACACTATATCATATATCGTGAACTGTGCATTCTTAATTTCTAACAAAACACACGAAGGCACATTTGATAGAGGACACCGTTTTCATAGTGTGCTGATGAGACATAAGTTGTCGAAATGCGTATATGCAGAAAAAAATTAACAGTAACTTCGGCATTTTTGTTATTTCTAATGAACTCAGATACACAAAATTAATGGCTCATGAATTATTTGCATACTCCACCACAAGCAGGTGCGAGACATTATGTGACACTTCAGTCATATTTGCTTCCCTTTGTCCTTCTATTATTTTCGACTGCTAACTTAGCATACTGTCTTCAAAGAATGTATATGTATTAAGCTGTTTACCACAATTCTAGGGTTAAGTATGATATAGTGGTTCTTGAGTTATGCCTCTTGAAAATTAAAAAAATTACGAATTTTTTCAGGTTTCCGATTGATAATTTCTGGACAAAATAACATATTATGTTCAAACTTGGTATGTTATTTGTTTATTACTCAGGCCAAGATTGATTGCTCAAGTGGTTCCGGGGTGATGCCCTTGAAGCTTTTAAAGATTGTAATTTTTAGGGTTTCGACTTGTATAACCTGTCGAAGAAATTACACACAATTTTCACACTTGATAAGTTAGTTACTAAAAAGCGATATTCATTAAGAAGTGGCAATAAAGACATGGACTTAAAAAAATTAATTAGATTTTATTTAAATTTTGAGGCTTTCCGCTAATAGCGTGTGAAAACAATTACATGTACATAACATAATCCCTTAAAAAATTGTATGTATGTTATTGCGTACTTCTAAGCTCATTGCAAGTTCTTTCAAATTTTTATTGAGTTATCTTTCTAAGTTATGTTAAACTAATGTATAAATATTCCTGAATACTTTAGACACTTTTGGAATAATTCTCATATTCTTTTTTTTATGAAGGATAGCCGAATTTGATGTTAACATATTTTATATATGGTTAAAGACCCAAAACAGAGTAAATGTATCTAGGGGTCATCGTACGGTCATCGACAAAGAAATCAATTTTAGTGTAAGGAATTGTCTGTTATTTTAAAGTAAGTGGGGACCCGGACCGTCAATCTAAAACGAAAAATACAAGAACAACGACAACGTAGGAAAAAACAGAAACAAAGACTTTACATGAGTACAGCAAAGATAAGAAAAATGAGGACACACACACTTAACAGACATGAACAACACGGACCCAATAAAATACTATGTATGAGATATAGGATCAAATTATCACAATTTATGTAAAATGCTTTACTGAAAACAATTTTAGTTAAACGCATATGCAGAAAATAAATTGTCAGTAACTTCGGTATTGTGTTATTTATATAATAGAAGTTCTAAATGGACACAACCGACCCTTAGTTACACTATCTACACACATCGGACAGAGTATGTTTCCTGTATAGTCTGGTTCCCTGTACGGTTAGAATATTTCAGTCAAAATACAATATGAAATTTTGTAATTGCACAAGAATTGAAACATCACGCTAGTCAAAGTTCTACATTTTTCTCTTAAATAACAATACATTTTTGAAATAGCTCAGTGTTGAAGGCTTTATGGGGACTTGAAGATGAAAAACTGTTCTATTCATACGGAGAAATTATGATCATTTTACATGCATATTCATTTTATTTAAATTAGAAAAAGAATCACGTGACTTATTTGCATTCTCACCAAAGCCAACTTCGTCAAACAGCTTTTATTGCTAAAACACGAATATTTGGTCTTACCCGTTACTGTATTCCTTTTTAAAATCACTTTGACACTTCCTTATGACGTTTTCAATGTCAAAACAAAACGTAAATCGAGAATTTTTAGAGAAAACGCTGATTTCATAAATTGATACATCTTCAAACTGGGGCATATTTAGCTTCCGTGGGAACTTCGGGTTTACAAAGTACATAATTAAGGTTTGTAGCAGTATTTTCTTTGGCACTCAAAGTTTTGTTGTCTCACCATGTATCTTGTTTTTGTAATGACTTTGCACTTAAATTTTGACAATGAAACTAGGGAAGTTCACGTTTTCAGCCATTTTGTCAAAACATTTATGATGGGATGTTAAAGATCTCCCGCTTCGGATTTTCATATGGCTTGGGAACTTTGAAATTATCTTCTAAGTCAATCTAACAGGATTCGTTTGACTGCATATCAAATGTCCTATCAGAGTTTAACCTTGTATTTGATCTGCAACTCAGTTTTTAGCCAGAATAGCTATTTTTCAAAATTTTGCCTATCAAATATAATGGAATTCCGGCAACCGTATTTGACTCTGCAATAAAATATGCAAATGAGCAAAAATGCACAAGATTTCTCCATATGTGCTAGGTTATACCATGTATTTGTAGAGAGTTTCTCTCATGTCCATTTGCTCCATATCATATCATTGTTAACACACTATTATTACATGTTGCACTTTATTTCATCTTCTGTTTCGAGGAGATGAAAAACTTTATTTCAGCAAAAACGAAATCTTCAAAATCAAATATGGTACTTGTCTACGACTCATTCAAACAAAATTAAAAAAAAAATGTATTGTCATTTGTGCAAATGCAGAACACATTACCCTTTTTCATATTAATTTGTATCCTGGCAAATTTTCTCAAAGTGAAGTAATCTGCTAGATTTATTTATCACCGTTTTTCACTTGTAACAAATATTATGATTATCTATGATAATGTTTGCTTTTAAAATATCTTGTTTATTGTTACTGAATAGATATATTTCATAACTAAATGATGTTTATATCTAAATGTCTGAAGAAACTATTTAGTTCTTAAAAATGGTACAGAAATAGAACAGCATAAAAGGTTTATTTTAACTTAACACTTCGAAATATTAATTGTTCTTATATTTTTTTTTCATAACAGAACTTTGAATGATTTGATAGCAAACGTAAAATTAAAAAAAAGATACAACACATTGCTTTGATATCTTAGTCTGGTGCATTGTTTTTGTTTTACAATTTGCTTATTAGTTTTAAGATTTAAATAAAAACAGACAATTAATGTACGACTACAAAATATATGAAAATCTTAAACTTTCCTTTTCTGCAAAGTGATTTTCGAGAAATTTCATTCAAATTATTTCATCGTGTTATTTTTACTAAGGAGAGATTATTTAGATGTAATATAACTACAAATGATATTTGTCCTGTATGTACTACTGTAACTGAAGATTCATCTCACTTGATTTTTACCTGTACAGCTTTAAATACTTTCATTCAGTTTATCGAAGATTTGTTGCATAATATTTTATTGAAAAGTTCATCTGAATTTGTCAATAGCATTAACTTTAAATATTTGTGTTATTTTGGGTTGACAAAAAATTGTAAAAATATTAACAAATTATTTTGTGAATAATTTGCTGGCTATCAGAAGATTTTGTGTAGTAAAAAGAAGACATTTGGCAATGAAAGAAAATACAATTTTAGACATTCAACAATATTTTAGATCAGTTTTAATTAGAAATGTAAATTATGCATATATAAATTACAAAAGGACAAACAGTCTGCATTTATTTAAGAAATATTACAGTGATAATAATCCAATGCTTGCAATCAAAGACAACCAAGTAACAATATATTTCTAATGTTACTATTTTACATCAATGTATATATATATTGTATCTTTATGTTATCTACAATTGTTGAATTGTGAATATTTGGGAGATTAGCCTAAATATTCTTTTTATATGACTTTATTGAATAAAATTTTATCAAGAGAAAAAAAAGCGTAGCAGACTCTCAACCCGTAGTACCTTAGCTTGACAGAGGGGGTTCGAATCCCACTGGAACCAATCAAAAATTTAATATTTAATATTAAAAGACTTAGACTTAGACTTTGGCTTTGGTTTGATAGAAAAATACATTACAGGCAGATGACTCAAGCCTAAATAATTAATTTCATTTTTTTAAACAGAAGTACCCAAAATTGCAGTTAATTTATCTTTTGCATATGGCCATTTCGACAACAAGTCTCATCAGTGCAGATAATATCAAAACAATTAGAAAATATATATATATACTTTTTAATTTAATATGCAATTATATCAGAACTGGAAATGCGCAATGATGCACAAAAAAATAACGAGGTTACTTGCCCTTTCGATGTCTTTTCAGTGCAGATCAAATCATCATAATATAGACCTTAACTTAAAAATTTGTAAAATCTGATAGAGCACAAATTACCAAATGTATCTAAATAGAAAGCCAAAATCAACTAAGAACAAAGCTATGCAAGAGGGAGATATTCCTTAGTTCTAAACAAAACTGTTCTAAAATTAAGATATTGCAAGTTTCAAGACGAAATCAGTTTTCGGGTCAGCATAAAAGTACTGACTATTTGGTTGGTGAATACCCTTGGCGACTTACAGTCCACCAGTATTGGTTCAGTTCAGTTTTCAAAATTTAACTTGGTACTGTTTGAGGGTTAGAGAACTAATACGTACCATGATTTTTAATTGGTTTTGTCTCAAGGTTAGCAAATGACAATAACCAATCAGCTACCTAACATATTTTCAAAAACATATTTTCCCCACTTACTGTGTGACAGGTGCTGTTAACAGAGCAGGACATGCTTACCCTTCCGGAGCACATGATGTCACTCTCAGTTTCACTGGAGTTCACACTGTGAGTGCCTTTGTTCTGAATGTTGTGGTTTCTGGTACTGTGCTTTGTGTCTGCCTGGCGTCATTGTTTTTGTGTCTAACGTCATTGTTTTCTGTGTTCTCGTTTTTGCCCTGTCTTTGGACTTCGATTTTTGTGAATTTCACCCCTTTGTTCCTTCGGTATTCTACTGCCGTTGTAATAAATAACTTCTATGTTGAATTAGGGCTAGACTTTCTACAATCATTCATATTGGATTGCAGTGTTACTGACAAAATAATCTTGCAATTTAAAACGACTAAATCATGCAGCTCAATTCCCTCTTTTAAAAATTCTGTTTTATATATAACTTCAGGTTACCTCTGAACATGTCTGTACCACACAACAGTTCAATGTTTTTTTTTTTTAATTTGCATGATGACAGAGAAACAAGCAGGTTCCCTGGTGCAAATAACATGGGCAGCCGAAATGCATTTATAAGCATCTTTTTACAATGATCGGTAGTTGATTGGCTGAAACTTCACGAATGGGCGGAGACAATCTGAAGACGGACGACAATGAAATTTTCGTCATACAATCATTTATTCACAATATGTCGCACTTGCGGTGTCGTTTCTTCCCTTAAATATAAATTTAATATCACTACTCAATAATCTCGACGATTTATCCAAAAGCACATGCAAAATATCCGAAGATGCTGGGTTGGCAGTTACCGCCATATTGTGAATAAATAATGAGTTTATACAAAGCAATTTTCCCTTAACAGTCATTTAAAAAAATCATTGGTTGCATTATCCAACCCGTGGCTTATTGGTCCGGAAAGAATCGTAGCCATACGCAATGCGATAAAGATGAAGGCTGGATAACCATACAAGGTACCAGTTGGTGCATCGCAACCTCCTATGTCGGAAATAAGGAGAATACCGCCGAAGATATGCATCGAAGGCCGGAGATAATTAGATACCATGCCCAATTTGCTCGGCTTGGCATTCACCTCTTTGCTCGTTTGTAGCTGGTATACTAACCGCCGACACTGTCGCTGCCATTTAAAAGGGTTTTACCAAGGTGGTTGATTTTGTCGTCAAGAAATTGGTTGCTCGACCCCCCCCNCCCCCCCCCCCCCCAAAAAAAATAAAATAAAATAAAACAGCAAATTGCTGGATACAAACCTTAACAGAGTTGAAATCCGAGATCAGGATCAACATTGAGATCCAGATTCTTTCACTCATCTATCTGTACCCCACTGTTTCTTTAACCGAGCCACAGATCGTTACATCGAAGATGAGCACACACATCGTTTATATCATCAGCATCAGATTCATTCTAGTCTACAATGACATCATACATGAAAACTACGTGAACGGCTTGCAGCACCAAGCCCTATATAAAACCTTTCTTTACGTCGACCTGGATCAGCCAGAGCCCGTGAAGCATCGCATACCTGCCCGTGACCAGAAATCATCTTCTGCATGGAAACTCACTTCAGCGATCAAGATAAACTTTAAGCATCGACAGCAAGGGTTCGCCCGACCAGCATACAACTGTACTCTCATGCACACCTCCTGGACAACAATTAGATACTTTTAACCTCATCCGTTAGATCAAACAAATCACAAATCTGTTACAGCGGTTAAAACCGTCCTGCTGGCCTTTGGTGTTGGCACGTTGATTGATCTCGGCCGCCTTGCAATCGATAAGGCTCACGGATCTGAATTGTTCCGGAAAAAGGGTGGCGTTTCGTGTTGTATCAGTGTTAAAAGCAAGGGCATGAATTTCAGCCTGACTAAAATCAAGCTTTTCCATAGTAATGAATTATGCATGACGAACAGTGCCAGAGTTTTCGATGGCTAAGGATTAATCATCGGTTCCTATAGCCTTCTAGGACGTTCTCCTCCTAGGTATGTCCCTCCTGGCCAAAGTAAATGGATAACTATGTGTTGATGTTATAAAGTTACATCCTGGCAACATATTCTGTTGGCAGTTTGTTGCCGATCAGCGACACCATGGCTTGATTCCCGATTCGTTTCCTTAAGCATCTCAAATGTATCAAACAATAACCCATGCGCCCGGTTTGGTGACTTCAAACTCGACTTGTAAAATATCCCCTTTGGTTGATATACCTGATATTAGTACGTAATTGCTCTCATTGAAACTATAGACTAGAATTGGTAATATAACTTTTACTCAAGTTATGAATTATTACTATAGTATACAAAATTATTCCACAGTATAAGAACGATGGCGGTATTAATCTTCCTCTCCATGAATCAAATAATGACTCATGCATCGAGTTAAACGAGTTAGAAATGAACTCACAACAAATCCTCCGTTTTGGTCGAAATACCTCGATATATGTTTTGATATCCTTCACTGAAGCTATCAACTAAATTTTTTGTTGATGGACTTAATCTTAAATGGGGGTTATAACAAAATTACTGAACAGGGTTGTCAAGACCCGAAGTCAATGAAAGAAAAAGACAAATAAGGTTGATACCGGAAAAATTGGTACAGGCATTTCAAAAGAAATGGTGGGTTAAATCGGTTTTATAGCATGTCAAACCTCCCTTACATTGCGGTAGTGTCCGGTAGCAACTCAATAGCAATCGTCATTGAAAGGCCTAGACAGTTTAAAGAAATGATCATCCCAGTCATAAGTAAAAAAAGAATCTTGAATCAAAGTTCGGACTCAAACTTCAAATTTTTGCACAAGGGACTATTTAAGACGTATGAGACAAAATTTTTTGAAGCTTTGTTAATAAAGCGGTCACGGAGATAACTATGTCTAATGAGAAAGTCTGTATAATTTGTGCTAGCTCTTGCTTAACGAATCAACCGTGAAACATACACTCCGTAAGCAGGAGAAGCTGGAATATTACTTTCCATGTGTGTCTTCATTTGTCTTTTTTGTCCAGTACTCAAGTGTTGTCCTTATTTCTTCGTGTTTCCGATGTTGTCTTTGTCCATGGATTGTTCGTTCTTTTGACTGACGGTTCAGCTCTACTTTCTTTACCTTTCCATGTTAAGGAAATTGACTAATTGTATTAATTTTAAAAATGACAACAGTTTTTTACTTCTTGGGCCATTCAGGGCTTGCTATTTGATGTGAGGTTCCTCGCTGTGTTGAAGACCGTATGATGACCCCTAGATGTTTTGTTTTGGGTCGTTTTAACCTTGGGATTAGATGTTGTCTCCTTGACATTTACCCCATTTCCTTTCTTTTTCATACTTGTACCGATTTCAGTGATTTCTATCATCATATTTTAGGTTGTCGTCAAGACTCTCAAGAAATCTGTATGGACAAAATTTGTTCTTTACACTACTTCACATCCTTCCGAGCTTGCATTTGAAGCTGCCATCAAAACCATTGGTTTCAAATTGTAAGTGATGATAGTTGGTAATGAAAGCAGAGGACATGTCGTCATAATTTCCTATCGACATGGCAACTCTTTCTTTAACACTAACGACAGCACCCAGCCAAAAAAGTACTTAATTTATTTTTTATCAACAACCACTACGGCCGGGCGATTTATTTTCTATCAACAACCACTACGGCCGGGCGATGACACTCCTTGTACCCATTGAGGACTTTGACTAAAAGAATTAAAAAGAAATCGAAACCATTTATGAGTATCCCAATGACTATGAATATGATGCTAAATGGGGAAGGATGATGTACCCTTAGCAGCTTTCAACTTTATTATGGTCACAACGATTATCGACTGCCGCTGGAGAATGTTGAGATCAACAAAATGTGCAAGGTAGTGCCGTATGTAAAAAAGCATGAAAACTACTTTCGACTACAGGAATCCAAAGGTGTACTTTGAGATGAGTGAAAAGTTTGTCAATTGCCACCGGATCATCAGATTATTCTCTGTCATATTTAACACATAATCAAATGTATGGATTTCTAAATATTCTAATTCGATTCGCACTAGCATTGTTTTACTTTTGCTTTAATTGAAACAGACAATTGTGGCATTATTATTGTCGAAATCGGAGTCTGTTGAAACGTGAATATTTGAACATTTTGGTTACTGTAGTATTTCTTGAGTTTACATGGGAGATTACTATAACATATCAACAGTATGTACCTTGAAGCAGACGAATTTCCAATATGTTAATCACTATACCCACGCACCATGTTTGGGAGGCATAGACATTTACCTTTGTCATTCCGTCATTTCTCAATGAACTGATTTTTTTTCGGGATAGCTTCGGATATAAATAAGACTTTATTTTTTGGTATGTGCGTCAAACTTGATGAGCTACAGATCTTGTTTTATTTAAAGTTATCTCGGTATATTTAATACGAGTTGTTATTAGACTTTTTTACGGGAAATTTTTATGCCCCGCCTACGATAGTAAGGGGGGGCATATAGTGTTTGGGTCGGTCCGTTCGTCCGTTCGTCCATCCGTCCCAAGTCAGGTTTACCCTCAGCTTTAAGTTTTTTTTCTGTGCAGGATGTATGTTATTATCATGAAATTTTGTATAAATACACATTAGGGTAAAATTAAACAAAAATCGTAATAAAAATTTATACTGGCTACCAACTTCATGCATTACTGATCAAGGAAAAAAGGGGGGTAGTATGAGGTTTACCCTTAGGTTGAAGTTTTTTTTTTTCTGTGAAGGATGTATGCTATTATCACAAAACTTTGTATAAATACACATTAGGATATAATCAAGCAAAAATCACAATAAAAAATTATCCCGGCTACCAACTTCATGCATTACTGATCAAGGAAAAAAAGGGGGGGGGTAGTACCCTTAGGTTAATTTTTTTTTTTCTGTGAAGGATGTATGCTTTTATTATAAAACTTTGTATAAATACACATTAGGGTATAATTAAACAAAAATCATAATAAAAAATTATTCCGGCCACCAACCTCATGCTTTACTGATCATGGAAAAAAGAGGGTAGTATGAGGTCTACCCTTACGTTGAAGTTTTTTTGTGTGTGAAGGATGTATGCTATTATCATGAAACTTTGTATAAATACACTTTAGGGTATAATTAAACAAAAGTCATAATGAAAATGTGTCCTCGCTACCAACTTCATGCTTCACTGATCATGAAAAAAAGGGGGTAGTATGAGGTTTACCCTTAGATTGAAGTTTTTTTTTCTGAGAGGAATGTATGCTATTATCATTAAACTTTATATAAATACACATTAAGGCATGATTAAACAAAAACCATAATTCAAATTAACCCTTACTACCAACTTCATGCTTCACTTACCATGAAAAGATGGGTAGTATGAGTTTTTTTCCTTGAAGGATGTATGCTATTATCATGAAACTTTACATCAATACACATTAAGGTATACATGTACTACCAATTTCATGCTTCACTGATCATGGAAAAGAGAGATAGTATGAAGTTTAAAATCAGATTTATGTTTCTTTTCTGTGACGGATGTATGCTATTATGAAACTTCATACAAATTCACATTAGGATATAAATAAAAAAAAAAAAAAACAAATATTTACCCATGCCACCAACTTCATGCCTCACTGATCATGAAATATAACGTTGCTCAAAATAGGTTTGAGGCGGGGCATTGTGTCCGTTAGACACATATTCTTGTTAAGACCTATTGAGGTCTTTAATTTATATTTAGTGTGCGAGTTTACATTGATGAACGAAAAATTGAAATTGAGTTTTGCCTAGATTCATCGATTTTTGTAGGAATACATCGGCTATCGAAGCAAAAGGAAAGGGAAAAATATAGAATCTATCCTTGCAAGTCGTTGATAATCACAGTTCTACTGTCGAAAGGGTTAAACGTTAAAAGTTCGAGTATTAGCGAGAACTTTTATGTTTAACCCTTGAGATACTAGAACATGTAGAACTATGATATCAACGACTTGCAAACGATAGATTTTATTTCTTTAATTCTAAAATTGGTGACATTTTCGTGTGTTTTATTTTCTACCCCGTCGAGGGCACCTACAATCAATACTGTGATGTCAACGGATATGAAATTTACATTGCATCGAAATCAACAAAAGCAAATCGATAATAGATGATTAAAGATAAATAAACAATGTATTCTTTTAGTAAATATGTTCTAAATTGATTTATACTCGAAATAAATTCATGTAAGGTATGTTTTGCTATTTGAAGAAAAATTCGTGACCTTTTCAATATCCAATGAAACCGCGAGATCAATTTATCCACAAGTTGGAGAACACTTTGATCTCCAATAGAATGAAATTGATGAGAACAGCATAAGAATTAGAGAAAGGGGATCTCTAAAGTAAAAAATCAACAAAACATTGCAATTAAGATTTAACACGAATTGAGGCAACATCACAAAGACAAAACAAATAAATTAAAACAAATAACGCCGAACAACTAAAGCACTAGCAATATGAACTATGTCCTTAGCTAGCTGTCAGTAACTGCGAGCATTTGTCCGGACAGTACCTGTGTGTATTGTCTTCATGTTTTATGTACTTCACTGTAAGGGTTCTCGTCTTGATAAGTTGGACTTTTTTCTCGTTTGATTTTTACTGTGAGTCTTTTTGTGCATTTATTTTTTAGTCATTCACCACACATAGGGGGAGGGTTTGGACCCAAGAAAACGAGTTTAACTCCACCGCAATTTTTGCGCCTGTCCCAAGTCAGGAATATGTTGGTCATTGGCTTGTCCTTGTCTTCTTATAAAATGTTAGTTTCTTGATATTTGGGTTATTGGATGTGGGTTGTTTCAATTGATTTATTCTTTTTTTTTACCTTTTTGGGGCCATTTAGGGCTTGCTATATGGTGTGAGATTCCTCACTGTGTTAAAGACCGTACGGTGACCCCTAGATGCTTTGTTTTGGGTCATTTTAATCTGGATATGGGATGTTGTCTCCTTGACATTTACCCCATTTCCTTTCTTTTTCATATATAAAAACAGGAAGTATCCTCAGATGCTCCAGAAGGGTAAGAATGCCCTGCTCCATGCCTGGCACCTATCACAAAGCCAGCTGATATTTGAGAATGAAAAATCTGTTAGGTACCTGAATGTCTTATGTTATTCTCTAACCCCTAGACAAAACCAATTCAAAATCAATGGTACGTGTTACTTCTCTAACCCGTAAAAAGTACAAAGATTAAAGATTGAAAACCATATTTTCATCTCCTAGTGTACAGACAGTTACAAGGACAAATCGGTACCAGAAACATCTCCTACGAAGATAAAACTTAATAATAGTGTAACATAAATGACAACACTGAAAACAAAAGCACTGACTGTGTGAACCCGCATTTAAAACCAGGAGTATCATCAGGTGCTCAGAAAGGGTAAGAAATATCTGCTCTATGCGTGGTACGCGTCACACTGCCTATGAAAAGTCCGGTTTCGGTTTTCTAACTTTCGGTGTATGTAAATCGGTAACAAACTCTGGATCTACTAAAATTTGTGAAATGGGAATATTGTTACGTCCGTAAAATTTCCGTAAAGACAAATGCAACAGTGATGGATAATTACCTTGGTGAATAAGTTTTTACACAATATTTTCGCTATATTGACAAAATATCTTTACTAACTACAAGCACAACAAAAAGTTGTGAAATGTATACCCAATATGGGATGTGGGAAAATTCACTTCTCAAAAAAATGATTGGAAAGTCGAAACTATCACTCTTGTTGTTAAGTTAATTAATGTCCTTTGGAATTAAAATGCTACTTGATATACAAGTTTTCCCGAACTATTTTTTACTTATTAATAATATTTAATACTGTGGAAGTGCTTTATTAGTGGACACCAATTTTCGTGGTTTTCATAAATATCACTAATTCGTGGGTACTGAAATTCTTTGTTTTGATTACCTTGCTTCACAACTCTTTAAAAAAATACATTTCGTTGGGAACGTACTTTCGTGGTTTTAGAGAACCACGAAATCCACGAAAATTGAAACCCCACGAATAATTGCACTTTCACAGTATGTGATGATTCAGCACGTTCAGCTTGGTCACAAATCATTGAGTTTTGTACATAATTTGAAATCAACACTTGCCAATATTGAGTCGGAATAAATGAATGGAAGTTTTTGAGGAATGCATTATAAAAAGCAAGTGCCAACCGAAATCGCTAAGAACCTATTGGCATCCGCCATATATAATAAATCTGTTTATAAGTCCAGTCAACGTATCGAGATTGCCTTTGAAGTGAGTGATTTGGCTGTTCTATATTAATACAATTGACACGGAGCATCCATGTTTTTCATCAACATTCAAAGCAACCACATCCGGACTCAATAGGGATATCGACAAGATATTCTGCTTGCATCCGTTAAATTAGCTTTGAGACCTAATGACCTGAAAATTTTGCACACATACTAGCCTCTTACTGATACTGCCGATGTCTACTGAAATCTAGGATAATTCTTGACCAAACCCTTCGGGAAGTTTTGAATTGATTTTTCTTCCGTAGTGCAACAGTGTTCTACCAGCAGACTAGGCTCCTTGAGCTAGCCGGCAGTTTAGCGGCGAGCACCCCGTCATCCATCTTTCTAAATTATGTATTGTTTTTTTTTTCTTTCCTTTCAACATTGTGGTCATGGAGTTAGTGGTCTACCTGTATTGGGTTTTTTTCGTATGTTTATTAGACTATAGGGACACGAGACAGACAAAGGGGAGGTTTGGGTACCCATAAACCAGTTTAACCCTACCTCTGGATTTTGATAGTGCCGGTACCAAGTCCGGCTGTCCCAAGTTCCTATCGTTGTCTACGTTTGTCTTTTGTCTTATTCGTGTTCTTCATATGTAGTTCCATAGCAGATTGTGGCATGTAATTATAATTTTCAGCCATTGTAGGTGTTTCCCGTTTTTTACATTTACAGTTCTTATTATACCCCCGCTCTCCAACGGGGATAGGGGGTATACTGTGGAAGTACTTTTATTCATGGACATCAATTTTCGTGGTTTTGATGAATAGAACTATTTAGTTGGCACTTGAAATCGTGGTTTTGAATTCAATACATTAAACTCCATGCAAAAAAGACATTCGTTGGGAACTTAATTTCGTGGTTTTAGCCAACCACGAAATCCACGGAAATTGGAACCCCACGATCAAAAGTACTTTCACAGTACTGTGTTTGGTCTGTGTGTGTGGGGGTGTGGTTCCGTCCGTAACACATTTTCTTCCCATTTATCTCGGCAATGACAAAAGGTACAGATCTGAAATTTTGTCAGAAGCTTTGTATGATCATGCAATATCTTGGAATGGGTCTTCATGCCTTTCCGTACACTACTTTCTGTTTACCGACATAGTCGATTTTTGACACTTGTAGCATTGTGGAATAATTTTTCGTCAAAGTTTTCTCTGCAGTGTTATGTGATACAGATCTGTAATTTTGTCAGAATGTTTGTATGATCACGCTATTTTGTGGGATATGTTTTCAGGCTTTTCTGTATACTTCTTTTTGTTTATCGACATAGACTATTTTTGACTCTTGTAGCATTATGGAGTAATTTGTCGTCAACGTTTTCTCTGCAGTGCTATGTGATACAGATCTGAAATTTTGTCAGAAGCTTTGTATGATCATGCCATATTGTGGGATCTGTTTTAAGGCCTTTCTGTATACTACTTCCTGTTAACAGACTTAGGCGATTTTTGACTCTTAAGTAATGTTATTGAGTAATTTTTCGTCAAAGTTTTCTCTGCAGTGCTATGTAAAACAGATCTGAAATTATTTCAGGAGGTTTGTATGATCATGCCATATCGGGGGATATGTTTTCAGGCATTACTGTATACTACTTCCTGTTTACCGATTTAGTTGAATTTTGACACTTGTATTATTATTGAGTAATTTTTTCGTCAAAGTTTTCTCTGCAGTGCTATGTGATACAGTTCTAAAATTTTGTCAGAAGCTTTGTATCATCATGCAATATTGTGGGAACCGTTTTTAGGCCTTTCCTTATACTACTTCCTGTTTACCAACTTCGTCAATATTGACAACATCATTATAGATTAATTTAATTTTGTCGTCAAAGTTTTCTCTGCAGTGTTATGCGATACAGAGCTGAAATTTCTCAGAAGCTTTGTATGATCATGCCTTATATGTTTTCGGTCTGTGTTTGTGTATAAGGTTCTGTCTAAAACACTTATCCGTCACATTTATCTCTGCAATGATAAAAGGTTCAAATCTGAAATTTTGTCAGAAGCAATTTGTCAACATTTGTATTATGTTCACTTCTGTATTGGGTTCACACACACTTAAATTTTCACTTTCCATATATGATTCAGTGTACAATGAGCTTGGGTATAATCGGACGCCATTTGGCGACAGCTCTTGTTTAATATCGTGTACACTTTTAATTAATTTATGTTTTGAAAAAAAATTGATTACATGATAAATGTGTATCAAATACCGCATATCGATGTTTTCCAACACACAGACGAATCACAATTCTAATTTAGGATTCTGTATACTAATAATCTGTATTGTAAAAACAAGTTACATTGAAATATCTCCTACATTTTCGGAAGCAGGCCAATAATTTTCAGAGATAACAATTCAGGAAAGACCTTCGGATTTTACAATTTTTTTTAGGTACAGTATAATGCTGATCTTGATGCTCATGCAATTTAATAATGGGTGCACATGGGTTTTTAATTAGTAAATAAAACTCGTCATTTGTTATATTTGTTTTTCTTTTCCGTGTTAATTTTTTACGAAGTAGTAGCAACTGTTATTACCGTTTTTGTTCTTTAGACACATCTAGTAGATTACATGCCTGATAGTTTGTCAAATAACCTTGACCGCTGTTCCATTTTTCAAGTGCAATGACTTTGGCTAACACCCAACATACTTGTTCACATATTGTTCCTCAATTTACAGCCAGCCAGTCAGCCAGCCAGTTGTCAGCCAGCCAGTCCTACCCATTGCCATAGCATTGACTTTTCTACACTTTATACAACCCTGCCACACAATAAACTGAAAACAGTAATTGCAGATTTAATACATCAATGTTTCTGCACAAAAAATGGAGAACGCAGATACACCTATTTAGTTGTAGGGAAAGACAATACATATTTTGTTAAGAACCACACCGATTCAAATAAGAAGTACACCGAGACTGACGTAATCAAAATGTTAGAATTTTTTATCGACAATACTTTTGTCGAATTTGGAGGTCGTGTTTTCCAACAGACAATAGGGATTCCTATGGGAACAAACTGTGCGCCGCTTTTAGCTGACCTTTTCCTCTACTCGTACGAGGCCAAGTTTTTACAAGGGCTTATTCAAAGAAAACAAAAACATTTAGCCCAGTCCTTTAATTTCAGCTTCCGCTACATAGACGATGTGCTTTCTCTTAATAATCCTAAATTTAAGGATTATTTACATCAGATCTATCCAAATGAGCTTGAAATTAAAGAAACAACTGAAACACCTACTTCAGCTTCGTACTTAGATCTTTTATTGTATATTGACGAAGATGGACGTTTGAAATCTAAGCTATATGACAAGCGTGATGATTTTAATTTCCCCATTGTGAACTTTCCCTTTCTTAGCAGCAATATACCTACCTCTCCAGCCTATGGAGTGTACATTTCACAGTTGATTCGTTACTGTCGAGCTTGTAGTTTGTACAGTGATTTTTTTAACAGAGCAAAAACACTGTCCCAAAAGCTGCTTAGTCAGGGATTTGTTCAACCTTTGTTAATTTCATCCCTCAAGAAATTCTATGGCCGTCACCATAGCATCATTGAAAGATATGACGTGTCAGTATCCCAAATGAAAGTGGACATTTTCAGCTAGATTCACGTCTTCCCGGATTTGACTACCGTCTTTGACATTTTCCCAGATTGAATCACTCATAGTGTGACGGGTGCTGTTAACAGAGCAGGACATGCTTACCCTTCCGGAGCACCTGATGTCACTCTCAGTTTCACTGGAGTTCACACTGTGAGTGCCTTTGTTCTGAATGTTGTGGTTTCTGGTTCTGTGCTTTGTGTCTGTCTGGCGTCATTGTTTTTGTGTCTAACGTCATTGTTTTCTGTGTTCTCGTTTTTGCCCTGTCTTTGGACTTCGATTTTTGTGAATATCACCCCTTTGTTCCTTCGGTATTCTACTGCCGTTGTTTTACAAAATCGACAAAATGACCACGAATAGCAACAAAACTCATCGTTATTACTGTTAATTCAAAAATATCGTTTTTTCTTATTTCAGTATCATTAAAAAGATTCAGTATGAATTGTAATGCTTGCGACAGAGTCGGCATCAAACAACCTGGGGAATATTGGTGTGAAACATGTTTCGAATATTTATGTACAGTATGCATGCATCATCATGGGAAACTTAAGTTTACAAGCCACCATTTTGTGCTGCCAAAAGCTGACAAAGAAACACTAAGTGATTCTGTACTCAAAATACCAGTTACATGTCAAGTGCATCTTAACCAACCATTTACAAATTTTTGCCCAACGCACAAAACGATGGTGTGTGAAACTTGTGAGCTTGATCTTGCAAAGTGTTCTGATCTTCTTAACTTAAGTGACATTGTTAATGACAATCCTTTAGAACAGTTTCAAGACAAAATGAAAAAGGTGAAAAATTCGTTGGGGCAAATAAAACAGCAAACACAAAAAGAAAAGTTGGAGATGGCTTCAGAAGTAGGTAAGGTACAAAATGAAATACGTCAGCTTCGGAAAGAATTCGACGACAGATTAGATGTGTTACAAGACCAGATTTTAGAGAGTTTGAAGGTAAAGCATGAAGAACGACTTACCAGCGTCAATGAAGACAGTCGGAAACTTGACAACTTATTAACGTACCTAAACACTATTGAAAACGATATAACAATGCTGATAAAACACGTAACTAAGGAACAATTATTTACAATTCTATGTGAATTAAGAAATAGTATTAAGATATGACAAAAAATATCAGAAGGGAACAAAATAACTACACTTTTGTGGGAGAAATCCGATTTACTAGACAAAATAACGGATCTAGGTAGGATTTTGTGTTCGTCGCAACCCTCATCACAGGGCAGTGCTTCTCTTGCTGAAATTGGCAATGCAGATTTTGGCTTGATTGAAAAAGAAAGGAGCACTCCGGTAAATGCAAATTGGCAATCGTTAGCAGGAAGTAAATCAGTGTCACTCGATCACAAGCTAAGATATTTAGACGCCTTATCCAAGGCCAAGAACCAATGTCCTATCACTGGAGATGCAGTACCGTTTTCGACAAGCGTAAATATAACCTGTAAAAGAATGAAAGCCGTTCATCTAAAGATATCTATCAACATATCTGCTATGTTAGGACATATAACTACAGTCGAGTGCTGTTGTTTCTATGGACACAATATCGTCTTTGCTGATTCGTCAAATGTATACTTATGTGACCAATCAGCAAATCTGTTGGCATCCTTACCTTGTAAAGTGAAAGATGTACATTGCACCATAAATGATAGGTTATTGAAATCAATGATAGATGGTATTTATGAATGGCTTCCTCTTCAGTCTGGGGATGACCGCTTGCGTGTTTTTCATAAAGCAGATAACTGCTCGACAATAAGCAGCTACAAAGATAGGATCGTTACTTTAATCGGGAAAAAGTCAGTCTGCATCATCGACATGAATGGAAAAATTCAGAAGAAAATTTCAGTGTCGTCGCCGCCATCTCTTTCATGCTGTGACAAAACTGAAAGATTTTTTCAGACAAGTCATAAAAATGATGCTGTAACTTCATATGATATTGAAGGAACCACGATATATAGATTCCAACACCCTGACCTAAAAGGTGCACATGGCGTTGCAACGGATGCTGAAGGAAATGTATATGCATGTGGGTGTGCTTCGTCCAATATCTTTAAGATCGCAAAAGATGGGAAAAGCCATTCTATTATTTTATGTTCAGAAGATGGAATTAAAGAGCCATATTACATTGACGTACATGTAGATAAAAACACACGACAACTCATGGTACTTCATGATAATCTTGCAGTTATCCAAATATACACAATGTAACATTAACTCTAGTCGTGGGGGATCACTCAAGTGGATTTGGGCAAGAACTTTTAGACCAACCCATTCGCACAGTACCTTTATTAAAATATCAACCAATTCATATGATGCATTTTAAAATTACTCTGTCTAAATCTTGATCATTTAAACTGGAAACGTTTCGAATTTCAAATTTATCGTGAAATCACGGTGTCATATGATGAGACTTACAGACCCTATATTCCGTTACTAATATATTTTAGAGCATTCTGGATATTTTCGCCCAATGCTTATTAAATAGACTATATCCGAGCTCTAGTATCAGGATCTACCAGACAACGTCACAGTATATAAAAAATACGTCATAAAGTCTAAAACGTCATGAAGCTTTGCTGTTGACGTACATTCTTGGTCACATGGGGCGGACACGTTTATGACGTAGGGCGGACAAACAACAGCTGGTGAATCTAAATACCAGAACTCGGATATGATCTATTGATCAGTTATTTCTCATTTGAAACTGAGTTAACTGTTTAATTTTCAGTGTATTATTTGAACATAAAACTAATATACTGTATAGCAATAGTTTTATACTAAATTTATGTGTGCAAACATATTTATAGGAAACATACTAATGAAGAAAAAATAAAATAGAAAAAAAAACAATTAACTGTCATGATTTTACCTTGTTCAGAATTTTTGTTTGACTACTTTTTAATTTTTTTTTAATTTGCAATAGGTTTTTTTTCAGAAAAGGAGTTTTTTCTATCGATGTAATTGAAGTTTTAAAACATCAATTCCCTTCAAATTTAACTTGTTTACCACTAATCAAGTTATGAAACGTGCGTTTGCCAAAAATTGCTATTTAAGGTACATGTTATATTCAATGATGTAATATAAAAGGTACATGTAATATACACAGATGTTAATATATAAAACAGACAATTTTTACCTGAGGCCATATCACTCACCTGTATCATTTTAATTTGTTAATTTTAGGTGTAACTGATGATGGAAATCAACTAAGTTTGCAATATGCAATAATAAACAATTTATCGAATATATAAGAAAAATATGTTTGAGATAAATTTTCCCAACACAAATATTCAAATTTGTGCATTTTATATTCACCTAGTGTCATGTTATTACAGGAGACCTCAACATCGTAAAAATTTTTCTCCAAAAAGGACCGAAATATCTTCCTCCTTCAAAAATAATTTGGAAGGACTGTCGTGATGTAATTAAAAAAGCCGTCATGTCATTCTGTAAAAGTGGTGTAAAAAAGAAAATGCGGATAAAAAATCATTAGACACTTTCATTAACAAATGCATGGAAGTTGTTGATATCCGAATAAATCATTTTGTTATTTATTACTACTGGGACGATGCCTCTTCTGGTGGACTGTTAGTCCCCGAGGGTATTCACCAACCCAGTAGTCAGTACTTCGGTGCTGACTCGAACACTGAAAGTTGCAATATCTAAATTTTACGAAATTTTGTTTTAAACAAAGGAGTATCTCCCTCATGCATAGCTCTGTCCTTAGCTGAATTTTGGCTTTTCTATTTAGACCCTTTTGATTATTTGTTCTCTATCATCTTTACACAGTTTTTCGGTTAATGGACTTCCAAATGTTTTGCACTGATGAGACATAAGTTGTCGAAATGCGCATATGCAGAAAATAAATTAACAGTAACTTCGGTATTTTGTTATTTGAAACACATTATAAGCAGCAGAATACCATTCCTTCTATTTCAAAAATCAAACAGAAGTTAAAAGAATTTGATTAAGAGTATATATTTGTTCCGTCAGATAAAGCAGCCAATAATGTGGTCGTTGTTTGACGTAAGTATTATATCGAGGTGCCTCGGAATGAAATTACCAATTCTAGTACATTTCAAGCTACAACGTCAACAGAAACACAAATAATTGATGATCACATGATAGCTACAGCTGAACTTAAAGCAACTTCTAATTATAAAAGTATTCCTACTATGTATTGGCTTCCTAAACTACACAAAAATCCTTTCAAATTTCGTTTATTTCGGCATCAAGTAAATGTTCAACTACACATATTTCTGTTTTATTGACCAGTGCACTAACTACCATAAAAATCTAGTCATCAACTTCAGCGACAAATGTTATGAATACAGTGGAATTAACTACTTTTGTGAGTGTTAAAAATTCGGTAGAAGTTTTGGGAAGACTTCGATCTGTTAATGAAGCATACACCTCCGTTGATAGCTATGATTTTTCAAACCTCTATACTACATTACCGCATACACTCATCAAAGAGAAATTTTCGTATTTGATCAAATGGTCCTTCAAAAAATTAGGATGTACGTACATTTGTTGCAATACATTTAACTCGTTTTTCAGTGACGACAAACATGACAAATATACCAACTGGACTTGTCAGGATATGATAAAAGCATTTAATTTTCTTCTTGATAATATTTTTTTTCGTTTCGGTGATACAGTCTATCAGCAAAAAATAGGTATTCCTATGGGTACCAACTGTGCACCTCTCATAGCAGATTTATTTCTTTATTGCTACGAGTCACAATTCATGGCAAAAATACAAAAAGACCCTTCTAAACAGCATTTAGTGGATAAATTAAACAATACATATAGATATTTGGACGATATTTTGGCTTTAAATAATCCTGAATTTTCAAAATTTACAGATGAAATTTATCCTGCAGAACTTACTTTAAATAAATCCAATAGCAGCAGTGATTATACTCCTTTTCTCGATCTTGATATATCAATAAATCAAGGAAAGTTAAACACTAAGGTATATGATAAAAGGGATGATTTCTCATTCACTATAATCAATTTCCCCCATCTCGACGGCGATGTTCCGTTAGCCCCTTCTTACGGGGTCTACATTTCACAACTTGTTCGATATGCACGAGTATGTAGTAATGTTTCTGACTTCAACGACCGAAATCTTTGTCTCACTGAAAAACTTCTGCATCAAGGGTTTAGATATCATAAATTGATAAAAACATTCTCTAAATTTTATTATAGATACATTGACTTATTAAGAAAATTCGGTTCTACATGCAGGGCTCTTATACATCAGGCCATTTCACATCCAAACTTCTATGGTAATATCATTTATAAAGCGCATAAATTCAAAAAATGTCCTTCCAAACTTATTAATCCGTTGAACAAACTTATTCATTAAGGATATAAATACAGCATTGTTGTTTAATCTTTACTTCTGGTTTTTGTTGGCAAAAATATTGATTATCTCCTAAATGCTTTACACCATAACTAAATTTAAACAATTTTTCATATTGGCAGTATTTGGCATTGCACAATGTCATGTTCTTCTTTCATAATTGATGATGTTGTTATACCAAATCTATTTAGAAGTATTTCAATTGAAATTTCATATGTAAGAAGGCTTGATATGATAGTCAATGGAAATTATGTCCTTAGCTAGCTGTCAGTAACTGCGAGCATTTGTCCGGACAGTACCTGTGTGTATTGTTTTCATGTTTTATGTACTTCATTGTAAGGGTACTCGTCTTGATAAGTTGGACTTTTTTCTAGTTTGATTTTTACTGTGAGTCTTTTTGTGTATTTATTTTTAGCCATTCACCACACATAGGGGAGGGTTTGGATCCAAGAAAACGAGTTTAACCCTACCGCAATTTTTGCGCCTGTCCCAAGTCAGGAATATGTTGGTCATCGGCTTGTCCTCGTCTTCTGATAAAATTTTAGTTTCTTGATATTTGGGTTATTGGATGTGGTTTGTTTCCATTGATTTATTCACTTTTTTACCTTTCGGGGCCATTTAGGTTCCTCACTGTGTTGAAGACCATATGGTGACCCCTAGATGTTTTGTTTTGGGTCGTTTTAACCTGGATATTGGATGTTGTCTCCTTGACATTTACCCCATTTCCTTTCTTTTTCATATTTCTCTTGTTTATTTAAAAGAATATTATATGCAGAGATTTTGGGCTTGTTTTACTTAAACAAGAGAATGTATTTGAAATAAATTTTTGAGAAAAGAATAATTTATTTTTACTTCAATGACAAATTTCTAGATGTGTATATTACATGACTGTACCTTTTATATTACATTGTACACAAGCTGAATGTGAAGGGGAGTTCTTGTTTTATAATTTTTATTACATCGATAAAAAATCCTTTTCTATAATTAAAACCCCTTGCAAATTAAAAGAAAAATTTTACATCTTGTTAAATGATCGAGAACAAATAAATTATATTGTTTTCAAAAGGACTTAATTAGACCCAAATGTACACTGATTTACATGAGACGGCGATTTGGGAGTGAATAATCATGAGATTCTTTAACCGAGGTATACGTGTCTTCATTCCTTTATAAACAGATTAGGAGTACACACACGGAACAAAGTATCTCACGCCTACTAGATCAATCAGCGCATCGAAATTCAGTTAATATGTAAAATAACTGGTATTATTGGAAATCATACAAAATTACTGACACTTTAAGGAATTATGCATATAATTACTGAAATATTACTGCGGATAACCTCTGACATTCCCTGTATTCTCTTGGCATTGTTAACGATAGTTACCTATCTTCACAGGTTAACTGTTTGTTCACACTTCCCATTGTTACAACAACTTTCATTCTTGCCTGAAGAGTTTCATCACTTAAGAAAAATCTATCAAACTGATTAAATGACTTCAAGGGGATTAAAATGATGAGAAAAGTTGGGGATTGTATCAGGTTCCTCACTGTGTTGAAGACCATATGGTGACCCTAGATGTTTTGTTTTGGGTCGTTTAACCTGGATATTGGATGTTGTCTCCTTGACATTTACCCCATTTCCTTTCTTTTTCATATTCCTCTTGTTTATTTAAAAGAATATTATATGCAGAGATTTTGGGCTTGTTTTACTTAAACAAGAGAATGTATTTAAAATTAATTTTTGAGAAAAGAATTATTTATTTTTACTTCAATGACAAATTTCTAGATGTGCATATTACATGACTGTACCTTTTATATTACATTGTACACAAGCTGAATGTGAAGGGGAGTTCATGTTTTATAATTTTAATTACATCGCTAAAAAAACCTTTTCTAAAATAAAAACCCCTTGCAAATTAAAAGAAAATTTTTAAAAGTAGTAAAAAAAATTCTAAACAAGGTAAAATCGTGACAGTTAATTGTTCTTTCTATTTTATTCTTTCCTTGTTACAAAATGTAGTATGTTTCCTATAAATGTGTTTGCACTAATAAATGTAGTATAAAACTATTGCTATACAGTATTTTGACCTTAGCAACGTTTAAAAATACATTCTTACGTCTCTTATTTACATCTTGTTAAATGATCGAGAACAAATAAATTATATTGTTTTCAAAAGGACTTAATTAGACCCAAATGTACACTGATTTACATGAGACGGCGATTTGGGAGTGAATAATCATGAGATTCTTTAACCGAGGTATACGTGTCTTCATTCCTTTATAAACAGATTAGGAGTACACACACGGAACAAAGTATCTCACGCCTACTAGATCAATCAGCGCATCGAAATTCAGTTAATATGTAAAATAACTGGTATTATTGGAAATCATACAAAATTACTGACATTTTAAGGAATTATGCATATAATTACTGAAATATTACTGCGGATAACCTCTGACATTCCCTGTATTCTCTTGGCATTGTTAACGATAGTTACCTATCTTCACAGGTTAACTGTTTGTTCACACTTCCCATTGTTACAACAACTTTCATTCTTGCCTGAAGAGTTTCATCACTTAAGAAAAATCTATCAAACTGATTAAA
This sequence comes from Modiolus philippinarum, assembly GCA_002080025.1. Taxonomy (NCBI): domain Eukaryota; kingdom Metazoa; phylum Mollusca; class Bivalvia; order Mytilida; family Modiolidae; genus Modiolus; species Modiolus philippinarum. The sequence continues at coordinate 51,486 of MJUU01049351.1, forward strand.
TGACTTCAAGGGGATTAAAATGATGAGAAAAGTTGGGGATTGTATCAGAGTTCTTTTATGAATTATGAACTTTAAAACAAAATAGATTTTAATTTTAGAACCTGATTGTATTTCTTTTGTATAGCCAAAAACTTTGTACCATCCTTAAATATGAAGTTTAGTTTAAAACAATTTTATTTATTTGAACAAAAGGGATAGGACACAAGCTTATCCAGCTAATGAAGTCTTCTTCCATATAATACAGTATTATACAAAAATAGAAGAGCATGCATCAGATTTGAACAATTACTAAATATGTAGATTTTTAAATACACTGACTATAATCATAATCGTGGACTCGTTGACAGAAATATAATTCAAATCAAACAATGAGGAAACGTTTTGACTTTTTTATATAACTATAAATTTTATTAAATATCGCAATATTAACTTCTGTTGAATAATAACCATTTCCACATGTTAATAATTTGAGATTAATTTCAAGCTCAATTTACAACTGGTTAAGATTGAAAGCAAGTGACGACGTATTTAATTATATTTAGTACACTCAAAAAAGAAATGGTAGGCATCCTCTCGGGGTGCATCACAACTGCACGTTGGGTTTATTATCATATTAAATCTAGCTAAGTCGAAGTTGAGAAAAGAAGCAGAACATCGTAACTGTGTCAATATTACATTCAATTTACGATTTTTATAAATGATATTGTAGATGAAGTGAATTGTAATATTAAACTTTTCACTGACGATACTAGTATATATGCAATTGTTGACAGCCCTCTTTTTGCTTCAATCACTTTAAATTCTGACATGCAAAGAATTAGTCGATGGGCCGAAAGATGGCTGGTAACATTTATTCCAAATAAAACTGAATCTATGGTAATATCTAGGAAAATTGACCCTGAGTACCACCATCGCTTAATTATGGATGGGAATGTTATTAAAACCGTCCAGTCACATAAGCATCTTGGTCTCATATTTTCTAGTGATGGTAGTTGGAACGAACATATTGATGAGATTATTAAAAAGGCATCTGTACGTTTAAACTTACTACGTCGATTAAAGTTTATTGTTGACAGGAAGTCTCTTGAGACTATGTATTTTCCCTTTATACGTCCTATTCTTGAATATGCAGATGTCATATGGGATATCTGTTCTGAATACGTAAAAGATAGGCTAAAACATATAAATTTTGAAGCGGCACGTATTATTACAGGGGCATCAAAGTTGACTAGTTTGAATAATTTACTGCTAGAGACTGGTTGGGAGACTCTTCAGGACAGACGGACAAATCACAAGCTCATTTTATTTCATCAGATGGTCAACAATGATGCTCCTGCATATCTTCAGTATTGCTTCGGTATTCGTTTGCCGATGTATTTCCATCATTTTCTTCCTTGTGTGTACTTCTCATGTTAGGATTAAACACTAGAATTGAAGCTGTATTTGTTACTTTCAATTTGATGCATTCAGCATTGTCCAAATGTCAACTATCTTTGGGAAATTGCTGTCGAAAAAAAAATAACCGATCTACATTTGATGTAAGATACGATCAACAGAATATTTTGCAAGCCAAGAAATCCAAGGGCTAAACCGGTCATGCTACCCCGTGGTGCATATTATTCGGACTATTAACTGACTGGTGGTTATTACAGAAAATTTGTGTGTCCATGGCAACGTTATGTCTTCTAATCGTGGCAAGTAAATTGACCCGAAAAGGAGTAGAGCCACAAAGGGCCAAAATCGGCCCAATTTCAGATCTTGATAATATTTGTGGTGTTTATAGAAGACACTATAATTTGCATAAAAATAACTTTTATTCCCAAATAATACACATGCTTGCCATGGCAACGGCTATTTCATTATTTTCATCTTCGGCTTGAATTCCCTTCTTTCTTTCATATTTATCCATTCTAAAGCATTACAGAAGTTCAGTATATTTTCATATATAATGTATTACAACTACTTGCAACATAAAAGACAAATCCTTATGTCATTGGTTCTCCCGTTGCCATTATAGTAACTGCTGTTTTATTATACAAACGGTATAGAAATGCTTATATTGATAATATTTCGTAACTATCATTTCCCAAAAATAATTGCTGATTTGCTAAATAAATCAAATATTTACCAGTTATCAAATTAGTATCCAGTCCAGAAGCAAATATCTCGGAAACTGTAGTAATGTTGCCATAGCAATGGGCAATCTTTTGCCGAAAAAAAATCATAGTACAACTTTGTTACTCCTTGAATGAACAAAAAAAGGGATATTGAGTAAATGTTCATGGGACAAAATTCCTATAAATACATGGTAAGATTTAGCAAATGGATCAACGTTTTTTTTTTGTTCTTCATCTTGAAGTCACCATGAGGCCTTCAACAAAGCGTACACTCCTACCTCATACCTCAACACGTTCACAGCATAACACAATTTTACTGTTCATGATGCAACTTTGGTATTTTTGTATATTTACAAAAGTTAGCTCTGAAACCAGACTAATATGTTATATTACCCACCTCCCCCACCGACTATTTTTTCGTACCTCAAAAATAGTCGGTAGTGGAGGTGGATAATATAACATATTACTATTGTGTTTAAAAAAAAACATCCTGAAGGAGAAAATAGTTACACAGAAAAAGTTATAAAAATTTTTNAAAAAAAAAAAAAAAAAAAAAAAAAAAACAGCCAGAGGTGTTAAAAAGCTACACAGAAAAAGTTATAAAAATTTTTTAATTACCCGGGGGTACACCGAAGAAGAAATTCTAGTGCGGGTCTAACACAGTATAAAAAAATTCCGGAAGTATATCGAAGGTAAAAGTTATATATTAAAATTTTTTATTCATATTTTGGTGGAGGATCGTTTACTATAGTAATTTTAATTTTATTAAAAAAAAATAATTTTTTTCCATTTTTTTTTTAAATTCACTTCTTACTCTTGCTTCTGTATCTTTTATTAATTTCTTTCTTTCTTCATCATTCATTTTTGTTTGTGTTTGTTTTGTACGTATATTTTTTTTCATTTCGTTATATTTATCTAATTCATCTAAAATTGATTTAAATTGATTCTCACTTATACGTCCATCAGTCAAAGATTTTGAAATTAAATCTTTTATACTATTTAACTTGCTTTCTGCCATGGTTTTAATTTCATAATGTTTTTTTGATTTTGTTGTAAGTTTACCTCTAATAATTTTAACACAAGCACCTAAACCTCCACACGCGACAGCTGCAATTTGCATTGGTAACAATATAGGAAAACCTATTCCTACACCAGCTAAAATAGCAGAAACTGAAATAAAGTCGTGTCTAAGCCATCCGTTACGTTAACTCCTCGTTTATATTTTTTGTATAGTGATTTACGTTTATCTCTTTCATTTATTAATGTTTTTTCTATTTCTGTTATTTTTTGTAGTCTATAATTTTGTCCATCTTCTTTTGGTAATTCTGGATATAAATCTGGGGCTGTTGGTTGCTTCATTTTTAAGGGTATTTTTTTAGAATAACAGTTTAAACAAAATTTTCATTTGACATGACAAACAAAAAGACAAGACATAAAAAACAATAATACTTACTAAAATCCAATAACGAAACAAGAATTATAGATGTATAACCGTTACAAAGACATCTAAATCTCAAATTTATAAACAATATTTAAACATCAACAATCCCATTACAGATTAACATTCCATCGATCAGTGCTGAGTTTGAAGTTATACAATACGCTTGGCTTGTTATTTAAATTGAAATCTATTTAAAACTCGTGTCCTATTAAATAGCAAAATACATACTTCAACAAAAATCAATGCGATGTCAGTACATAATAAACTATTTCCAATATTTAAACTCTACATCTATTTTAAAATTTTACCTGTACAGGTAAGCTTATTTTTATGTTGTCGTATTTAAAATCTTCTATTAGACATGAATTCAATAATCATTTGCTTGCTTGGTTTCACATATAGCCTGTATAGATACATAAACACTTGCTTAGTAGCAGTAAAACTTTAGTAAACACTTGTATAGTTACGATAAACAACTGCATAGATGCAGTAAACATGCAGTAAACAATTCCTTAGATTCATATTAGATTTCCTTAGTAGCAGTCAGTACTTGCTTGGAAACGTAAATATCTACCTGATAAACACTTTCTTAACTATCTTTCAGTGATCGAATTATTAAACATTCATGTGACATTTAAATATATTAAAATGAACAGTTAATTTATACATTGTGATGATTCTATGATTAATATTTGATTTCATTTGATGTGTTTTTTTTTTATTTTTTGGGGGTTAAATTTTTTTCTCATTTTTCCTGTGTATAAAATGGCCGAAGGAGGAGAAATTGAAATGAAGGATTTTGGTAGACAGGATGAGTATGATGATGATAATGAAGAAGAAACTTATTTTCAAGATAACGAATTGGAGAGAACTAGGCAGAATCGTTTAGATACTATTAATAATGTCGGTAGTAATACTAAATTACAAAAAAAAATAACAAAAGACCAAATAAAATCATTTGTTGATCAATTTTACGAACAAATAGAGAAAAATGAAGGATATATACCGGAATATATTGATTATTCAAATTTTGAAGTTGATAAAGATTTAAAAATACTTTATTTTAAGGTTGGTTATATAGATATTAGGCTTAATAAAAAAGGGGAATTGGTTTTATTTCTCTGGTTGATTTGGGGAAAAAAATTGGCGAAGGTGCAACAAGTGCAATTAGCGATTTGTTAAATTTAAGTGATTATACATCTAAATCTAAATCAAAAACTACTGAAGCTAAAAAAGCACAAGAACCACCAGAAACAGCGGTCTATGCGGAAACACAAACAGATGTAGCTATGAGAGAAATGGATGGTTTAATGAAAGCGTATACAGCAGTTGAAGAAGAGTATAAACTTAATAAAGCAAAACTAACTATAATAGATGATAAAATAGAACAGGAAGAAACTAAATTAGAACAAGCTAAAACTGAAGAGGAAAAAGAGGAAATAAGAAAAGAAATAACAGATTTGAAAATTAAGAGAAGTGGAATATCAGAGGCAATTGATATTAATAAAGATGAACTACTTAATCAGATAGATAGACTGGAGGAAATGAATATTAATCGTAAGCAGGTAGATAGAATTAAACAGACAATACATAAAATATTAAACGAAGACACAACATTAAGGGAAAGAATTAGAACATTATTTAGAGAACAAGGAGTAACAATAGCTAGTATTTTAACTGTTTTTGGGATGATTATTAGTGTTATTGTTGAGGCAATTATTCCTTCTGGTAGCGGAAGTAGTCCTACGACCCCTACAAATAAAACAGATGCAAAAGATTGGATAAAAAAACAATTAAAAAATCTTGGAAAACTATTAGCTAAGCTTGCAGGAAAATTAGCAGCTGCATTACCGGGAATTATCGGTGCTATTGTGTCTTGGTTGTTAAATGCAACAAAAGACGTAGTAAATTGGTTTGCAAATAATTTATGGGCTTTACTTGTTTTAGTGGTTGGTTTATTGTATGCTGCTGCCAGGGAATATTTAAAAAAATAAAATTAATAAATCTTATAAATGATTATTCCTACAATACCTAATACAACACTTCCAAATAATATTGCTTGTTTATTTTCTTCATGTTCTATATTTGGTTTATCTTGAACAAATTTATTTGAATTCTTCGTTATATTATTAACAAGTTCTGGTAAAGATTTTTTTGTTTTTGTTCCATCTAATTTATCTAAAGAATGAGAAACGTGTTTATTATTTATATCATCGTTAAAGCCTAGTTTTTGATCTTTTGTTGCGATTACAATTTTGTTATTATAACCAACAATTGTTCCAATTTGTACTCTCATATCACTTGGAGACATATATAACCCAATACCATAGACATAATT
>MJUU01049353.1:26936-39499 GCA_002080025.1 Modiolus philippinarum
AAAACAAAAAAAGTGTTGCGAGGTGGTTATAAAATGTAAAAATACAATAGTCAAGAGAGTGGTTAACCACCTAAAATGGGCACAGTCAAAATTAAAACAAATATAAAAGTACATCTGAATCTAAAAGATAAAAAAGGGGTAAAACAGCCCAATATTTCGACATGTAATGTCTTTGTCAAGGGTAAAGTAAAAAAAATAATAATGAAAAACACTTGTGAACACGCTCGAAGAAATGGAGAAATTAAATACCTATATTGGATAGGTGTGCAGCGAGCCGAGACATTTGATAAATCTAGCCAATCTTGAACACTTTCACAAAGAGATGATTGAAATAATGGGGTTGTGGAACAAAAATGTGTAATGACAGGAAATTTAGTGAAAAATGATTATAAAAGATAAAAGTTAAAAAGACAAAACGTGAAAAAAGGACCAAAAATGAAGAAATTTTAAATAAAACCAATATGAAAATAAGGTGATATGACAAACTGATGTTGAACTATACATTACTGGTACGAAAGTTCCTTTATGTTCAAACCTCGGGGTCTGAAAGTTCCAAGAAGATAGATGGCTCTCAATTCGAGTTCCTGTCTGTGTTTCATGGTTCCGTCGGTTTTCATAAGGACAGTCACCCGCATATCCGAAATGCTGTGATTGGCGAGTCGGAAGTGGTTACCGACTGGGCAGTCACTGTTGTTTCTAACGGAGCGAAGATGTTCCGCAAAACGGTCACCCAGTCGGCGACACGTTTCGCCGACATATAGTTTTCCACAGCTAATGCACTGAATCGCATAGATTACATTCTCGGTAATGCAGTGAATCCGTTTTGGATGGTGAACACGTTAATGGGCCCCCGTACTTCAGTAGTTTCCCATGTAAATGGACAGGTATTGCATCTGGACCTATTGCACTTTCTCGTTCCCCTGTAGTCAGCTTTAGAGATGTTTCTCTTGGATTTAAACGAGCTGCTGACTAAATGTTGCCTCAAACTTTTACCTTTCCGAAATGCTGAGATAGGTGTGGACTCAAAGATCTCAGCCATTTCAGTGTCTGCAAGGACAATGGATTTGAAATTCTTCAAGAGGATGTTCCGGATGGCAACATTGTGCGGATGGTAGTCAAGCACCAGAGGAACACGATCGCCATTTGTCTTGTTGACTTTAGGTCTCAGTGTATTGGTCCTGTTTTGTTTAGAGACTGAGTCCAGAGCCCTGTTAAGAACGGGTCTTGGGTACTGTCGTCTTAAGAAGAAAGAGTACATTTTCTCACATTGGGCCCTGAAATCAGTATCATCACTGCAGAGGCGACGAAGTCTCAAAAATTGAGACTTCGGGATGGCATTTTTGCAGGACAAGGGATGACATGAGTTGTAGTTGAGATAACAATGCGCATCAGTGGGTTTATAAAACACGGAAGTACTGATGGCATTGTCCTGAATTTTGCAAGTTATATCGAGGAAAGAAAGCTCCGAATCGCTGATGGTAAAGGTATATTTGATGGCGGGATGATAGGAGGATACGAAATCAATAAATGATTCTAATTCTTGCTCCGAATCTGTTGAAGCCCCAAAAACGTCATCAATATATCGCTTGTAAAGGTCAGGAATAGGTCCTTGGAACTCGGAGAACATTATTTCCTCGAGATACCCTACAAACAAACAGGCAAAGCTAGGCCCCATCTTGGTTCCCGTAGCCACCCCTCCAGTCTGGGAAAAGAAATCTCCGTTAAACTGGAAAGTGTTTAGGTTAAGGACTAGCTCTGTAAGTCTCAAAATGATGTCGGTACTGAAATATGGATTAGGACGCTTGTCGAGAAAAAATTTTATTGCTAAGATGGCTTCGTTGTTAGGTATGCTCGTATAAAGAGCAGTAATGTCCATGGTGAAGATCCGAGTGTTTCTGCCAACCAAAGTGATGTCGTCCAAAATACTCAGGGCATGATTGGCATCTTTGATGAAAGAGGGCAGATTTTCAACTATTGGCATATAGATGTCATGCAAAAAACTTGAAATATGCTCTGTTGGGCAACTACAGGCCGAAACGATAGGTCTTCCTGGGTTAGAAGGTTTATGAATTTTGGGTAACATATAAAAACGAGAAGTACGGGGTTGAAATACAATCAGGCTTTTAGCTTCGCCAGGCAAAATTTCATTTTCAATTGCCTCGAGGACAGTACTTTTAACAAGTTTTTGATTTTCTTTTAGTATTATTTTCGTGCAATTTGTTGTAGAATTTAGTGTCTGAAAGTTGTTTACGACCCTCTTCAGCATAAGCGTTGACATCCCATGCGACAACGGCTCCCCCTTTGTCAGCGGGTTTAATCACAATATCTGTCCTTTGTTAAAAACCCCGCAGTGCTGCCCGTTCGTCACTGGTCAAGTTATGCTTTTTCAGGGGTTTGGTTTTAAGTAATTGAATCTCTCCGAGGCAGGCAGTAAAGTATTTGTTCAGTGTAGGAAACCAGGAAGCCTTAGGTGTAAATTTAGAAGGTTTGTGGTTAAATTGTTGAAAAATTGAGGCACAATCGAGATTGTTTTGATCGTTCTCCAAATCTTGGTCAGACTTATTGGCAAAAAAAGCTTTGAGAAGAAGACGTCTGAAGAAAGATTGAACATCTGTGTCCTTTTGGAACCCATCAGCAGTGGCGGTAGTGGGAACGAAATTCAGTCCTTTTGAAAGGAGGCTTTTCTCAGCTTCCGTTAAAACTGTAGAGGACTCTGGTACACAGCGGACAGTTTCATCGACAATTGGAGTGTCAACTGTAGTGTTTACCAAGACTTGACGGCTGGTGTCCTGTGAAATAGAAAACTTATTCGACGGAGCGAGCTTATTTATTTTTGTACTTTTGATGTCCTTTAGGTAATTGAATATATCTACATTAAGTGTCTGAATAAATTTAATAATATGTTCGGCCAGATTTGAGTGACAAGAAGTGAAAAGTTCTTATTGACACGAATTAAAGACTTAGAATATTGCTGGGAGATGCGTAAAATCTGATGATGAAAGTATTCGTGAGAGTTAACCCCAAACATAGGCTGATATGAATGAAAAAAGCCTTTTGGAATGATGTTATGATTGAGACAGTGGCGGAGAAAGTTTAAGTGGCTAGAATATCGTGTGATACTGATAGTGGTTTTGTAAAGGGCGAGAGCAGGTTGCTTCACAATATCAGGAAAGTGAGAAATAAAAACAGAAAAACGTTTAAACAATTTGGATGAAAGAGATTTCAAAGAGGGCATGGTCGCAACTGATAAGCTAAAATAGCTATAATAAAATAAAAAAAAAGTGTTGCGAGGTGGTTATAAAATGTAAAAATACAATAGTCAAGAGAATGGTTAACCACCTAAAATGGGCACAGTCAAAATTAAAACAAATATAAAAGTACATCTGAATCTAAAAGATAAAAAGGGGTAAAACAGCCCAATATTTCGACATGTAATGTCTTTATCAAGGGTAAAGTAAAAAAATTATAATGAAAAACACGTGTGAACACGCTCGAAGAAATGGAGAAATTAAAAACCTATATTGGATAGGTGTGCAGCGAGCCGAGACATTTGATAAATCTAGCCAATCTTGAACACTTTCACAAAGAGATGATTGAAATAATGGGGTCGTGGAACAAAAATGTGTAATGACAGGAAATTTAGTGAAAAATGATTATAAAAGATAAACGTTAAAAAGACAAAACGTGAAAAAAGGACCAAAAATGAAGAAATTTTAAATAAAACCAATATGAAAATAAGGTGATATGACAAACTGATGTTGAACTATACATTACTGGTACGAAAGTTCCTTTATGTTCAAACCTCGGGGTCTGAAAGTTCCAAGAAGATAGATGGCTCTCAATTCGAGTTCCTGTCTGTGTTTCATGGTTCCGTCGGTTTTCATAAGGACAGTCACCCGCATATCCGAAATGCTGTGATTGGCGAGTCGGAAGTGGTTACCGACTGGGCAGTCACTGTTGTTTCTAACGGAGCGAAGATGTTCCGCAAAACGGTCACCCAGTCGGCGACACGTTTCGCCGACATATAGTTTTCCACAGGTTATATTCGGTTATATTCGGTTCTCCAAAAGAAAGGAGCAACATACTGTTACTACTTAAAACTCTCTATATACAAATACATGTAGGTGTTTCCTGTTATCTTTTTTATTACCACAATATAAATACTCTTAATGAAAAATGTTTCGTTACTCTAGAAACTTGAATAATTCATCGGCCTGGAAATGATTTCAACAATATACACCAATCAAATAGCTTCCTTGGTATTCCCTTCGAATCTGGATGTAGGGTACACAAAATTTTGAACTGGTTCCCACAATCTTTTAAGTACAAGAAAGGCATTTTCGTCACATTACCCAAGCCTCAAATGTCATGCGTCCTCGCATGACTCCTTAATTACACATTTCTTATGCTGAGAAATCATCTTCTTAGTGGTTCTTTTTCAAACCCAAACTCTATCTCATGTTAAGTACGATTTCCATTGGACATACACAACATTTAAACAAAGCCTTGTACCGCTTTGCTCTTTCACATTACCAATCAACTTGGTACAATTTAGCTTCCGATCCTATAGATCTACTACTAAAATTCCTCTGGCCTCTATGTCAGGCACTATATCCATCTGAAAATGACAGGCAACACTTTAAAATGTCCATCAGATCTACCCTGATGACATCACAAGGCACTATCCGTAGACACTTCGTCTACTGAGCCAGGGGGTCCAACCTAATTGGTTGGAGAAGTCCTAATTTGGTTGGAGCAAAATCGTTTGTGTATGAGTTTAAGTTACTAAGAACGTTTGAATTGCTTAAAATGTTACCTTTCGGCAATGACTAAATAAATTCACCCTTTTCAGTCAATTTTTGTTCAAAAAAAGTAAGATTTCGAAAGCATCAACGACCTACAATTTGAACTTCTGCGATATTTTCGAAACAGTTTTTCTTCAATAACTTTTGAAACCTTTAATATTTTGAACAAGTATTGAATGAAAAGGATTCAATTATATAATGATTGCCGAAAGGGAACATTTTTATTAACTAAAATGCTCTTAAAAACCCAAATTGATGCAGAAACGATTTTGCTCCAACCAAGTTAGGACTTATCCAACCAATTAGGTTGGACCCCCTGTGAGATGTCCAAATTCCCCTCAGCCGCATTACATTTAGCATGATCTTCTTTAACATAAACACAGTACGTGGGATTCTTATGACTGTTCGAAATACTACATCGAAATGCATTTTGAATTTATCCATGTCCTTTATCTTTGTCTCTCTTATCACATATAACACGAGTCTAACTTTAAAACTAGTTACGTCTGCAATTTGAAATGTCACTGCCAAAGATTTAATTTCGGATCTCTAACAAAATTTGCCTCAGCATCGGCTCCTAGGAACCGAGGAGGGATCTTTTTACGTGCACAGGATGTGACGGACCTGAACACGGGACCTCGGCTTATATTCTCATCCGAAGGACTGCATACATAGAACTAAGACATTAACACTACATCATACAAAACGAAATTCAAATGTATGTATGACAGTTAACTTTAGAATGTGAGGAGGGGTCTTTTACGTGCACAGGGTGTGACGGACCTGAACACGGGACCTCGGTTTATATTCTCATCCGAAGGACTGTATACATAGAACTAAGACATTAACACTACATCATACAAAACGAAATTCACATGTTTGTATGAAAGTAAACTTTAGAATGTACCAGTTGTACATGGAAACTTGGGAATCCCACCACACCAAATTTGTAACGTGTAAGGAACCTAAAGCGGTCGAAAGAGGTTCGTTACCAGAATAACTCCGGATTCCCGTTTTTAGTATATACAAGCAATTTGCCACAAAGAATTCAACACTTGCGTAGCGTCAAATTAACACAATACACTTTGAACTATATACCAAAGATAATCACTTTAAATATTCATTGCATTCTTTAATCTATAAAAACACGAATATTTCTGTATTTATATGCAAAGCACAATCATTTTTGTCTTCAAAATCACTTGAATCAAAAGTCACAATGGATAAATAACACGGCACATAGTAAATTGGCACTTCGAAATATCACTATTTCACTGATGGCAAAAGCTCGCCCTGGCTATAGCCAGGTGATCTAAAAAGTAATGAAAAAACATAAATTTTATGAAGGGGCAATAACCCCAAGACGGGTTATTGGATATTCTCAAAAATTGCAAGGTGGATAGATCTCATCATTTTAACTCTGTTTCAGATTTTTTATATTTGTTACGGTTTTTTGTTTTTTTGCAAAAAAACAGCAATTTACCCCTAAGTTCTATTTTTAGTAGCAGCAGCCATGTTTGGTCATGAAAAACACAAACTTGAAAGTGCATACCCTTGATTCAGCCTGAGTTTGGTTAGTATTGGCCCGTAGTTTTAGAGGAGAAATCTATAAAGTTTGAGTTAACGGACACCAAGTGATGGCAATAACTCACACTGCCTTAGGCCAGGTAAGCTAAAAGATGTTTTTTTTAAAGTATTGCCTGTATTTCTCACCTGGACATGGCCATTTTTCGATATGCAGGTCAATACCATCTAATGTTAAAATATGTAGTAACTGGCTACTGCATACATTGGATGAGTTACAAACATTGTTAAAACAATTTTTAAAGGGGCAACCTGTATACTATATAGTGCCAAAGTTTAGTTAAGTTGTTGTTGTGGTTTGGGAGGAGTTTTTAAATGCATTTTCCTAAGCGTCCTATATTAAACTTTGTTCCCTGCTGGCAGCCATCTTGGGTAAGGAAGAACATAACTAGAGAATGTGTCTGTTAGACACGGATGCCCTGCCAATAAATTTATCGCAACAGATTAACTCAAGTCAATCATTCATAAAATCAGTTCCCTATCACTGAATTGTGATGAACTCAAAAAATTTAACCAAATTCATTCAACCATAAAATGTAGGTCATGGTCACCCAATTGTTGGTGAAATGGGCAGATGTCTTATAGCTGAATGTTACAGTGAAATATTATGAAGCTACAATACATAGTAGTTGAGAAATAGACTTTAACACAAGACTTAACCAAAGTCACTGAAGCCTAAAGTGTAGGTCAAAGCCACCTAATAGTCATTGATTTGGGTAGTACTCATCAAGGCAATTAATTTGATGAAATATCATTGTTCTATAATGTGTAGTTGTTGAGAAATGGACTTTTATGCAAAACTTAACCAAAGTCACTGAAGCGTAAAATGTAGGTCAAAGCCACCTAATTGTCAATGATTAATGGGTAGTACTCATCAAAGCAATTAATTTGATGAAACATCATTGTCCTATAACATGTAGTTGTTGAGAAATGGACTTCAACACAAAACTTAACCAGAGTCACTCAACCATGAAATATAGGTCAAAGTGTCAAACTGCCTAGTGAACTATGTAGTACTATCCAAGATCTACCTACTGGTCTACTATCATTGTTCTATACCTTACAGTTTCTGAGAAATAGACTTAAACGCAAAACTTAACCCGATGTACGGAAGTACGGACGGACGGACAGAAGGACAGACAAGGCTAACACTATACGCCCCTTCCACATTCGTGGGCGGGGCATAAAAATCACAAACTTTGAAGGGGACTACCCAAGGTCTTTTATGAATAAGTTTGGTTCCAATTGGCTCCATGGTTTCAGGAGGTTTTGAATGCATTTCTTATAGGTTCCAATGCCCCTGCTGGTGGTAATATTGGTAAAAATTACCTACTTTTAAAAGACTAATCTGCTGAAGTTCAGTTTAAACTGGCCTAGTAGTTTCAGGGGATAAGCATTTGGAAAAGTTTTATCATAGGGTCCAATTTTTAACTATGTTTAACACTGGCAGAGCCATCTTGGATAAGGTACCAACCTTGAAACAACCTTTTCGTAGGGGACTATCAAAGGACTATTGTGGTCAGTAGTTTTAGAGGAGATGATCTTCACATGCATTTTCCCATGGGGTCAAATATTCAAACTAGAGCTGTCGCCTAATGACAGCAAGTTATACAAAATGTACCACCATTGCCATCCCCCTGCTAATTGAACCCTGAATCAATATGGCAAGTGCAAATTTAGGTGGGTATGGACACAATACAGTTGTGGACACAGTACAAGTGTAGATGCAATACAAGTATGGACATGATATAACACTCAAGAAATAACCTTTCAAAAGCTTAAGGGTTCCAATGAATCGATTCTGTTCTAAAGTAAGACAAAAATAAAATTCACCTGTTTTGGCCTCTTTTGTGCAAAAGGAATCAATGAAAACTCAAATTTGAATTATCTCCCCTTTTTGGTTTCCGACAATAATTATATTCCTTCATGCACATCTCTACATATTGTCCTTCCTTAGATTAAGGTTTCACTAAAATCCTTCAAGTGGTTTAAGAATGTTGAGCTTATGAGGTAATTTGTGTAGATGGAATCAATGAAAACTCCTAGTCGAATTATCTCCCCTTCTCCTTCATACAATAATTATATTCCTTCATGCACATCTCTGTACAGTGTCCTTCCTTTGTGTGAAGTTTCATTAAAATCCTAGGTGTGGTTTAAGAGGAGTACTTACAAGGCAATCTGTACAGATGGAATCAATGACAACTCAAAGTTGAATTATCTCCCCTTCCTGGTTTTAGACAATAATTATATTCCTTCATACATATCTCCATACAGTTTTCTTCGTATGTGTAAAGTTTCATCAAAATACTTTTCGTGGTTTAGGAGTTGTCCTTGTCAGGTAATGCGAGCAGATGAAAAAAAATGAGAATTCAAAGTTGAATTATCTCCCCTTCCTGGCTTCAGACAATAATCATATACCTTCGTGCAAATGTCCATATTGTCCTTCCTTTGTGTATAGTTTCATCAAAATCCCTTCTGTGGTTTAGGCGGAGTTGCCCTTACAAGGTTATCAGTGCAGATGGCATCAATGTAAATTCTAAGTCAAATTATCTCCCCTTCATGGTTTCCGACAATTATTATATTCCTTCATACACATCTCCATAAAGTGTCCTTACTTTGTGTAGTTTCATCAAAATCCTTCAAATGGTTTAAGGGGAGTTGCGCTTACAGGAAGTGTGGACAGACGGACAGATAGGGTGATTCCTATATACCTCCAAACTTCATTTGCGGGGGTATAATTATGTTTCCCTCTGGTTGCAATCTTGAACTAGAGTAACTGTGAGCAAAACTCACAAAAACAACCAGCCACCCCAAGCTCAGACGGACAGATAGGGTGATTCCTATATACCTCCAAACTTCGTTTGCGGGGGTATAATTATGTTTCCCTCTGGTTGCAATCTTGAACTAGAGTAACTGTGAGCAAAACTCACAAAAACAACCAGCCACCCCAAGCTTGTTCTAATTGGGGCAGTAGTTTCAGAGGGGTCTTTAAATGTGATTTCAATAGGGTCCAATGTTATAATTATGTTTAAATCTTGTTGGCCATCTTAAATGAGTTGTGAACCTGAAAAACATCTTTTAGGAGGGAACCATCTTAAGGACTATTGTGGCTAAGTTTGGTACCAATTAGCTCAGAAGTTTCAGAGGAAAAGAAAATTTAACTTGACCTCAGTTTTGTGGTAAACAATTTACATCACTAGTGTATAGGCTGTATGTTGTTTCGTTCAACAGTCATCAGTCTAAAACGCTATAATTCACAAAAAGGCCTTCACTCCAGAACCCCTTAGACATCTGAACCCAAAATCGAACTTGGCTGGATTTTTTTGGTAAACAACTTACATACCAAGTTTGAAGACAGTATGTTATTCTACCTAAAAGTTGTCAATCTGAAACCCTAAAATTAACAAAAGTTGCAAGGGACATAACTCCATAACCCCTAGGACCTCTCAGCCAAAATTCGCACTTGATCTGAGTTTTATAGTGAACAAGCTACATACCAAGTTTGAAAACTATATGTTATTCTGTTCACAAGTTATCAATCAGAAACCATCGGGCGGACAGACAGACAGATAGATGGACACAGGACTGAGGGTATCGCATAATACCTCCCCACTATGTGTGGCGGGGTATAAAAACAGAAAACACCAAACAGTGAGACTGCAGAAAAGTACCAATCTACTTTTAGCACAATTTTTTTTCTTTCAGTCACACATTTACTTTGTCAGCACTTTAATCCAAGAGAAATAAAACACTTGCAGTTTTTGACATGTTTTAATGGAACAGACTTCTTGTCTGTATATATCACAGATATGCCATTCTGACATATACAACTAAAAAATATATAAAATGAAAAGTACAAAAATGATTAAGCTATAACTAACCATGTCTTCAGGATTCACAATTAAGGTGTTTAAAATATATAACTTGTACCCTAATTTAAATGTATTTACTGTTTTCATTTGATAGATTATAACACCATAATTTAAAATATAACCAAATTCTACAGATCTAAGCCTGTGATGCTTTAAGGATGTAGTAAGGCGAGGTTTTTGCAATTTGTAAAAGTCATTCAGATTTCTCTGATTTTATCAATTATTACTATGTAAAATATTTTGCCCCATTACACCCAATTTTCTAGTCATCAAAGTCTTCAAAAGCTCATTTTAAATCAATAAGTAAAATTTTATTAGATCGTAGATTTTTCTTCCATGTCAAACAAATCAATATTATGTCCATGCTATACTAAGGTAAAAGTCCAAGAGAGCTTTTCCTGCCATTTTTTTAAATGTGAAATATCTTGAAAACAAGGCCCATAACCTATCAATATATTTTGCTAACTTTATTCCTTTAAGATTGCTCTTTCCATCTAGGGTATCAATTTAAAATCGTAGATTTATTTAATTTCACCTTACTACATCCTTAAAAGAAAACAATATCATCCTCATCCTAATTCCTAAAATACTTAAACAGAAAATCACACCTTCCAACATAGATCCCAATTAACATTGAAAGGATATGGAGTAAAATCACATAAAGTCTCTACAAATACATGGTGAAACCAAGAAATTGAACAATGCTTCTATTGTTGCTCTTCATCTTGAAGTCACCATGAGGTCTTCAACAATGAGCTATGCTCATATCTCAAAGTAAGTTCAAGACAGACACTAGGAAAGGATTGAGATATATGTGGAACAAGGCTACATCTAACTTTATTTGACCAGTGTCTGTAAGTGTCTGATGAAAATATTTTTCCGTAATTTCAGATGTTCTAGTTGTTTTCAGCATCTTTCTGACATTACAATTATCATGTAAGTCAATGATTTTTTTAATAAGCAAAGAATAAATATAAATTAAATTGCTCTCTGACAATTTAAAATATTATGGTGTCATGAGTGAAAACTCCCACAAATTGGGACAGTTTGCAGGGTATCAAATGTAAATATTTATACATTAAAACAGGAGAATGTATATCATTCATACAATTTCAAAACACTTTCCAGAGCTCAAGTCAAGATAGTCAAATTGTAGATAAATTAGGTTATACATGTCAATCTAGGGTTATTGGATTTGAATTGCACTCACTTTCAGAAGCATTTCAGTTGATCAGTGTCACTAGTACATGTATATTACAGTGGAGTACCCAAAGGTACCATTACCCTCAGTAGGTAAACTCAAAAGCCATCCACTGTATTAATGAATTTGAATTGATTTACATGAAAAAGAATTGAATGAAAAATGTAATATTAATGAATCATGGCACATACAGACATTTTGGCAGTTAAAATATCAGATCTAACAAATACAGAATTTACATAAATGATCATGTTTAAAAAAAAATAAACAATTTTGTATTTTTCACATACAATTTCATACTTAAAAACACTCACCACCTATCCAATCTATAATAAAACTTCATTGCAATGCCACTTTTGTAATCTTGCACATTGCTCAGGCCATAAAAAGATAGTTAATTGGTTCTCGGGTCATTATTCATTATGAATTAAGGAGGGACATGATTTTATTTATCCTTTTATTTCCAAAATATAGGTAAGGCCATATTTTACATTGTAAAATGAGGGTCTCTCTTCAAGCCTAGGACTACATGAGGGAGGGCCTGAGAGGGCCTGAGAACCAATAAACTATCTTTGCATGACCTTACGTCAATTTTTTCATAATAGCTATTTCATAATAATAAACTTCCATACATGTATCACTACTTCCTTTTGTAATGCCAAATCTTTGGTGAAAGAATAATGCCAACAAAAAAAAGATTTACAAAACTTTCATGACTTTACAACATAATCTAATTGATCTACACATTTGTAAAACTGAAACACTACCTTTATGTACATTAAAACAACGACTAGCACTAAACTATTTTATTTGAGCAGAGATTCTGAAGCCATCTGTAACATTCTAAGATGTCGGCATGTTTTATCATTGGGATGCTGACTAATATAATTCTTCAGTTTTTGTATAAGGCTATATAATACTCCTCTCATATGTTCCTGTGTAATTTTGTTGGTCAAATCTAAATTCATTACACTTTCTTCGAGGTACCTGAAATACATCAAAGTACATGCATTAACATAAACTCATTAAAATGGAGTACCAAAATATAAAATATAAACAGTGTAAAATAGCAGATACATAAAAATGTACAGGTTATTTCAA
>MJUU01049353.1:40878-52074 GCA_002080025.1 Modiolus philippinarum
AATATTTTTTTCTGACAATTCTTGTATCCGATTGGGCGGAGTCTACTGTATTATGAATTCTTTTAATAATTTAAAGTAAAATTTCACGTGAAAATTTGATAAAAATTGTCTTGGGAATATAGTCAAGATTTAACAACATTACAAAAAGGATGAAACTTCTTTGGAAACAGACAAGAAGTAACAATATTTTTGTATGGAAGTTTTGTACATGTTAAAAAGAATACAGTGAGAAACTAAATAAAACACCAGTGAGAGTGCTGGACAAGTGAATCTCATACACCTTCAGGTAAAATTTAAATCATCTTGAACTCACCAAGCTTTGTTAAAGACTAGAAATTCTAACCTTCGGTGTCTGAAACTCATTTATTTCCCACTTCTAATGGCGTTAGATTCATAAGGTTTTTACGGTACAATCAGTATCATTCAATATTTTAAAATTTCAAAAGTTTCTATAAAATTAAAAGATAATCATATTGTTTTTAGGAGATATGAAGAGAATAAGCATAGATTTTACTGTAACAAACCAAGTTTTCAAATGTCAGATTGGCAGAGTCGGCTAAAGAGTCTTGCAAATGTAAAATCTTATATTACCCCAAAAAATCCTTGAATACAATACAATCTCTCCATTCTACTGTTAACTATCAAAGGAACACTTTAAGGTAGTTCAAGTCTAATGAAAATATCATACAGAATTTTTTTATTTTAATGTATTTTGTTGTTCTTTACTTATATGTTCCAAAAATAAAATAAACATACTATTAATCAACAAATACAGAGTTCCCCTCATTATGGCATATTGTTGCAGTAACAAATTTTGCCTTGATGTTGTCCTACCATCAGAGTTCCATTAATAAGCAAGGTTATATGATCCTACTATGTATAGTGACTGAGATCTGAATTTGTTCGAAAACTTGAATGTTAATCAATCAAGCATAAAATATAGGTCAAAGTGACCTAATTTTGCCTGGATGCTGACCTACCATCAGAGTTGTAAGCAAATGCAAGGTTACATGATCCTACCATGTATAGTAATTGAGATCTGAACTCGTCAGAAAACTTGAATGTAAATCAATCAAGCATAAAATATAGGTCAGAGAGACCCAATTTTCTTTGAAATTGTCAGTCAACCCAAGATGCACCTGCATGCAAAGTTTGATGACCCTACCATGCATAGTTGCGGAGATATATTCCCAAATGATGAGGCAGATGTAGACGAAGACGCCGGGGGTACTCCAATAGTCCGCCTCAACTTCGTTGAGGCGAACTAAAAATCATATGTCACGGATCATCTTATCCTGTTATCAGGCTTTTTATCAGGCCAAATTCAAAATTTTGAGCAACATTTACAAAGAATATATAGGGAATTCTGAGAACATGCTACTTGTTTACCTTTCTTATGAAATGGATATCAGATAGATTTTAAAATTTTTTAATATTTTTGAGAGATACACTTCAGCTATCTGTTGAATTGAACAAATCTATATGTCACCTTTTGATTAAGAGAGATACTTCATGTAGTTTACAACATAGAAAATATTTACGGCAAAATTGAGATAATTTGCGGGAAAGTGAACGACATGTACATGTTTCAATTTATTATGACATAATAACATTCCAACTTGAAAATCAACTCAATTCCGCATCCGACTCAATTTTCGCAATATGCGTCAATTGAATGTGCACTGTATTAGTGTCAATCTACCTTAAAACAATTCCAAAATTACCAGGAGATGCTTACTCTACCAGTGCACCTGATTTCACCCTTGGTTTTTATTGGGTCAGTGCTGTTCATCTTTGTGTGTGTGTGTATGTGTGTGTGTCTTCATTTTTCTCTTCTGTGCCATGCTCATGTTGTGTGAGTCTGTTTCTTTGTTGTTTCTGATTTTGCCATCGTCCTTGAATTATTCATTTAGTGTTGACGGTTCAGTTCTCACTTACTTTACCACATATCCAATTTTGTTTGCAATGTGACATTCCTATTGATTCCAACTGTAAATATATCTATGGCAACCAATCAAAATAAGTGTTAAAATACATGATAATTTAGACATCAGTAGAGAGGTGGGGTGTGAGGTCGAGACAGTTCCTGGGAGAAAATCTCAACTTTTTTTCTGGAATTTAAAAAAAATGTGAATAATTAAGGAATAAATGAACAAAAAACAGCTTGATGTTTTTTAATTAATCTTCTTTTAGGTTCACAAATGTGAAAATTAGCACACAAACCCCTTTTTTGGAACCCAACCCTTTTTTGCATGTGTTTTCATCCTAAAAGTACAAAAACAAACAGGGCTACCTTATAGGCCTTTTCAAAAAATCATTTGGTCCACTGTTCTGTTTAGGTATTTAGATACAATGAAACAGTTCTGGTTATCAACCCAATAGGGCAAGTGTTATTCATCCTGAACACAGTTCATAACACTGTTCATATTTGATCATATCTAGATTACTACGTCATTGTTTACTGTGACACTGCACTAATTTTGTTAAATTTAAATGTATTTTGTGTTTCAGTTGTGTATTTTTAGCAAACTGTGCGAGTGATAACCGGAAGAGAAGAGTGTTTGTACCTCCATTTGGTAGGAGAGTTCAAATCCAGGAAAAGATAACAACACTTTTTTGAAAGGTCTATACGTACTTGTGTTTAAGTTCTGTATTATTTCCAATATCTGCAGATAACTGTTGTATCAGTGACAATAATACTGGCTGTTCTAACGGACATGGTGTCTGATTAAATATCTGTGCTGGATTCACAGTCTCACAAACATATACTACTAATTCCAGGTTAGCTGCAGACAGAGCCTACAAAAATAGTATTACCAAGTATACCATCTGATTCTTTAACATTTTTTTAGGCTTGTACATGTATACCTTTTAAATGGAAACAAAATGTATCATAACAGCAAACTTCTCTTTTACCTACATTGGTCTAGAAATGTCTTGAAATATAGAAGAGAGGCAGCTAGGAAGCTTGTATCACACATCAAGATTATCTTTATTTGCAGCTGATTTTTAACTTGGACACAGCAAAATCACAAAGGAGGTTTCCAGAAGACAGCAGGTATGATTAGTTGTGTATAAATACTACATGAGAGCCATTTTAAGCTCCCCTCTCATATGCCAAACCAATTATATAAACCTCATTATTAACACTGAAGAATGGTAACGAAAAACTAGGGTAAAATGAATGCTGACCTAATGAAATGTTAACTAACATACAATTGAATTTTCTATCAACATACATTAAGACACCTTTTATCAAGCACATGAATATATATATTTACCTGTTGAAAAGCTGCATTCAATTGACCTTGTCGAAGAAGCTGCATTATGTGTGTTTTTGCCTGTTGAGGATCTGGACTAGTTGGTGCAGGAGTTACCGCCCCTGATCTCATGGCATCTAACACATTACTACTGATTGTAGCTCCTTGTTCCTGTACAGCAGAACTTACTTCATCTTTAACTGCTTGTCTGACAGATCTAATTAATGTTTCCTGGAGACTGAAAAATGGTAAAACGTCTAAATTATGTTTCTGGATGCTAAAATTATGGAAGATACAATCAATATTTCCATGTTAATAGCTTACAAGAAAGATGAAACAACCCGACAATGGCAATTCCAAAATATGTTGAAACAACCACCTAAAAGCTGTGCTCCAGCTTCAATAAATGGCAGTGTAAATTATTAATTGGTTACAAGTAGGTCCAGTGAGCAATATTTCAGCTTTATCATGATCAATTAAAAAAAATTAATGGAAGAAAGAACTTTAGATGGAAGAGACCCACACTTTGGATTACAGCTGGAAAATTGGAGAAATGAGTTTGGGCAGGAAATTTAGCCCTCTATACCACCTCATTAGGCTGTTGTTTTTTCAATAGATGTAGATGGAATTTTAATACTGAAGCACAGTGGCCTTCTTCCATACAGTTTGTCTACCATGCTTCACAGAGAGTTTTCCCATATTATGATCTGACTACCCCACATAGACATGGCATTCCACTATTCACCTTGGGATGTGCCATGCAGCTCTGTAGACAAAGCCCTTGCAAACTGACTAAGTTGCCAAATTAAATTATTAAAAATCAAATACTACACTTAACTTACACTTTAAATATTTCTAAATGCAACTTGATGTCTAATTACACTTGTCAGTTCAAAACACTGAAATGCTATCTTTATACATTGTATCTATACAAACCTCAAGAAAGCATTTTGCATTTCATTCTGTATTTGTTTTTGAAGTGTTGATCCTATATCTGCTTTAATTGTTTCTGAGGAGCTCTGGAATGAATCCACTAATTTTCTCATCTGAGCTACAATAGGATCTCTGGCTTCACTATGTCTCTGTTTTATCTGGTCTAAATGACTTTCTAGTGTTTTAATATCTACAGAATATAAATCATCATGAATTTGAATCTATAATGATATTTTTTAAATACCATACATTTACTTTTATCAAATGCCATCACAATACTGGTAATTCAAAGGTGACTCTTTATTGGGAATATCTACTGAAGAAATTACAATGATAGTAAAATAAAAATAATAAGAAATGGAGTAAAAACAATAAGTCTCCACAAACTTTGTTTGAGAGACTTAATTAGGGATATGCAGTTAGGATTTATTTTGGCCCCCTTTTTGGACAATTTTTGTATGGATTCATGATGGTACTGCTTTAGTATTGCAGCATTCTTGTTTATTTTTGTCTATTTGTTTTATTTTTGTCATACTAATTTGTCTTAATCTGAATTGCTGTTTTTGGATATTCGACTTCGAGAATTTCAACCTTTCTCCATTTTAATTTTGGTATTTGTTTGCTGCTGTATTTAAGGTAGTAGACCTAGGTTAAGGGACATAACTCTTAAAAATCACAGGTGAGTTTGTTGAAATCATTTTCATAAACAGATTCTAAGCCTCTGAGTAACATAGATGATTTTTTATTCTTTTTCACGTCAATGCTTAAAAAGCATTGATGAAACTAACTATTTCAAACGTCTTACTGATTTAAAGAGTTATCTCCCTTAACATAGGTCTACTACCTTAAGGCAACATAAAATGTCTTATGGCGACTTGGAATTGTATTATGAGTAAAAATCTCCAGGAGCATTTTGAAATGGTTGCAGGTGTGTGAAATAGTACCCATTTCCTGAAATTTTAGGATACAATTGAATTTATTCTACTACAGGAGAAGCTGCCTCTTAAAGACCAATCATTACAAATCCAAAACCATTATCATGTACTTTTTGTCCCTTCAGTCTACCAAATAAAGTTGGATGAAGACGGCAGAAAAGTTGCCCTTGAAAACAATCAAATATTTTATTTCAAACAAAGCTTACAATCTTTGGTTCCTTTGGTAAATGCTTCGTTGACTTGTTGGAACATATTCTGTGTAGCTCTGTCAAAGTTTGGTATGACAATATTCTGGAATGCTTCTCTGTAAGCAGCTTGTATGGGAGTCTGTAAAGCATTGCCAGCAGCAAGGCCTATTGCTTCTGTTGTTTGCTAAAAATAAATATGTGAACAATCATTCATGTGTCCTAAGATCAAATTCTATTGCAAAATTGTGAAAGTAAAAAAAAAGAGATATGGAGTCAGTGTCAGAGGAAATATTTGTATTTTGCAAATGAACAATAAATGTACATTTTGTTGTTCAGGTGGACTGATAAGTTCATTCTTTAAAATTTCTTGCTATGCAAATATTTTAAAGTAGAATTAACTGTATATTTTATCATCAATTTTCATGATGTGGAGGAATCAAAACCTACAAAATCTAAATTCTTATTTTTCCTCCATCTGTCATGTCAATCTTCCAACCCCAAAACTAAATGTTTCCATGTACCACAACAATTTGAAATATGAAAATAAAACTATTTTCACAGTTTTAAAATTCAAAGGCTGTTATAATTTATACAATTCAAATTGACTTGTATACTTACCCTAGATCTAACCATTTTACCAATATTATCTTTCAGTAAGGCATCAGTAGCTGTTAATTTCTGTGCCAACTCCTGGTGTAACTGATCTTTGACTGGCTCAAAAGATTTTGTTACAGCTGTTAAGTACAATAAAATAATGCATAAACAGTATATATTCCTGTAATATCTAAAAGTAATCTAATACAACTGCATCTTTTTACCTTTCTTTTTCTTACTACAAACATAACAAATTCTGCAAAAGGTCATTTTAAAAGTGTGTCCTAAGATAATAATTGGTAAAGGTTCCACGGAACCTAGTGTCTCACCTGCTCACTTCACTGTCATTATTATTTGGCCTATATTAAAATTTGGTTACTGAGTAGAACGCCAAGAAACAATTCGTGTTTGGGAGTTTACAGAAATTTACCAATATTGGAATAAAAATTTTGAAATCAAACCATTGAAAATATTTGCTTTCACTAAAATACATCCAAGAAGTATGATTGCTGACAAGAAAAAAAATTGCTGGTATTTGAGAGTTTCAGAAATTCACCAAAATTGAAACCATATTTTTAAAATTTAGTTTTCAGAATAATGTCTCATATGAAAAAAATGGTTGAAATATTTGATTGTATGCAAAAATTTCAAAAATTGCTAGTCTTTGACATTTTCAAAATTTAACAAAGTTAGAACCGGAATAAAATTCCAAAAGCTTATTGTGCATCTATAGACTATATGCAACAATTCTACATAAAAATTAAATTCCTTTATCCCAACGTACTTTAAATATTGTTGAAATGTGGACCTGCTATGAAAATTTAGCCAAATTCATTGATGCAGAAAATATAGGTCAAGGTGACCTAATTCTGGTATAGATGTTGGTTACTACTAAAGATGTAAGCACTTATCAATTATCATCTGTCAATAGCATGTAGGTGCTGAGATATGGTACAATCAAAAAAATTTTATCAAAAAAAAAAAACAAACAAACAAACAAAGTCCAACTAATGGCAAAATACGGAATAATTGGAATTATTTTTTTTTCAAAAATGAACTTGGGATACAATAATGAAGTCGTAATGAATATTGTGCTAAATTTCATTGATATTGAACTTTATTTGAGAAAGTTACTGAAGTTCAAAAAAAGTTTTACATTAGGGTTAACCAAAAGTTTACGGCGACAGAATTTATGGTCACTATGTCTCACAGGCGAGACAAAAATCATACATTTTGAAGGCCAAACATGAAAATATATCAAAGAGCTGAGAAAAAACAAATAACCCTAAAGCATTAAAAGTGAAACAAAATCAGGGAAGGACAGATCTTTTGTACAAGGGAGATAATGCCTTGTTACATAAAATTTCTTCTATATTTACAGTATTTGACTTAAAATTATAGTTGGCTAATTTGTTTATCATAAATAAATTATTGCTTTAATTTCATTTTATTGTATAAATACTGTTGATTTCATCTTAAACAATGCTTATTGTGAGCATTGATTTTAATGTATCAAGGAAAAAGGTAAACAAAAGTGGCCTAAAAAGTTTTTCTGATACTTGGGAGTCATGGTATGGATCAATAGTAAATGTTTGATGTACACTTTCTTTCAACAAAATGTGAGTTACACAAAGAAGTATGCCACATGTGATAAGACATTTCCCTTATTTATTGTTTTTTGGACTTGAATACAAACATCACATGCTGCAAATGTCCTACATACATGTACCAATCTTATTTCNGAATGCTTCTCTGTAAGCAGCTTGTATGGGAGTCTGTAAAGCATTGCCAGCAGCAAGGCCTATTGCTTCTGTTGTTTGCTAAAAATAAATATGTGAACAATCATTCATGTGTCCTAAGATCAAATTCTATTGCAAAATTGTGAAAGTAAAAAAAAGAGATATGGAGTCAGTGTCAGAGGAAATATTTGTATTTTGCAAATGAACAATAAATGTACATTTTGTTGTTCAGGTGGACAGATAAGTTCATTCTTTAAAATTTCGTGCTATGCAAATATTTTAAAGTAGAATTAACTGTATATTTTATCATCAATTTTCATGATGTGGAGGAATCAAAACCTACAAAATCTAAATTCTTATTTTCCCTCCATCTGTCATGTCAATCTTCCAACCCCAAAACTAAATCCCAAAACTAATTGTTTCCATGTACCACAACAATTTGAAACATGAAAATAAAACTATTTTCACAGTTTTAAAATTCATAGGCTGTTATTATTTATACAATTCAAATTGACTTGTATACTTACCCTAGATCTAACCATTTTACCAATATTATCTTTCAGTAAGACATCAGTAGCTGTTAATTTCTGTGCCAACTCCTGGTGTAACTGATCTTTGATTGGCTCAAAAGACTTTGTTACAGCTGTTAAGTACAATAAAATAATGCATAAACAGTATATATTCCTGTGATATCTAAAAGCAATCTAATACAACTGCATCTTTTTACCTTTCTTCTTCTTACTACAAACATAACAAATTCTGCAAAAGGTCATTTTAAAAGTGTGTCCTAAGATAATAATTCTTATATTATTTGCATATTAGGAAATACGCTGATATGATTGGTTGAATTTACTTCCGGTAGCAATTTCTGTAGTCGTTTATTTTTCGAAAGACGACGTTGACCGAACCTCATTTAAGTTCACCTTTCTAAATTCATACGCCAGGACAATTACATAGAATGAAAACGTGTGATTGGCATAATAAAAATAAAGAATTTAATTACAAGTCATCAAATTAAAAGAATTATAAGGATTAAACACCATTTGAAAGGAATTTATTGGAGTATAAACGTGACCAAGTCACTCACAAACATATCATAAAAGTCCTTCGGACTTTTATTTGTTTGTGAGTGAATTGGTCCCGTTTATACTCCAATAAATTCCTTTAAAATGGTGTTTAATCCTATAATAATTCGTAAAGGTTCCACGGAACCTAGTGTCTCACCTGCTCACTCCACTGTCATTATTATTTGGCCTATATTAAGATTTGGTTACTAAGTAGAACTCCAAGAAACAACTTGTCTTTGGGAGTTTACAGAAATTTACAAATATTGGAATAAAAATTTTGAAATCTAACCATTGAAAATACATGTATTTGCTTTCACTAAAATACATCCAAGAAGTATGATTGCTGACTCGAATTCCCAAAAATTGCTGGTCTTTGAGAGTTTCAGGAAATTCACCAAAATTGAAACCATATTTTTTAAAATTTAGTTTTCAGAATAATGTCTCATATGAAAAAAAATGGTTGAAATATTTGATTGTATGCAAAAATTTCAAAAATTGCTAGTCTTTGACATTTTCAAAATTTACCAAAGTTGGAACCGGAATAAAATTCCAAAAGCTTATTGTGCATCTATAGACTATATGCAACAATTCTACATAAAAATTAAATTCCTTTATCCGATCATAGTTTAAACATTGTTGAAATGTGGACCTGCTATGAAAATTTAGCCAAATTCATTGATGCAGAAAATAAAGGTCAAGGTGACCTAATTCTGGTATAGATGTTGGTTACTACTAAAGATGTACATGTAAGCACTTACCAATTATCATCTGTCAATGGCATGTTGGTGCTGAGATATGGTACAATCAAAAAAATTTTATCCAAAAAAAAAAAAAAAAAAAACAAGTCCAACTAATGGCAAAATACGGAATAATTGGAATTATTTTTTTTCAAAAGTGAACTTGGGATACAATAATGAATTCGTAATGAATACTGTGCTAAAATTTCATTGATATTGAACTTTATTTGAGAAAGTTACTGAAGTTCAAAAAAAGTTTAACATTAGGGTTAACCAAAAGTTCACGGCGACTGAATTGATTGTCACTATGTCTCACAGGCGAGACAAAAATCATACATTTTGAAGGCCAAACATGAAAATATATCAAAGAGCTGAGAAAGAACAAATAACCCTGAAGGATTAAAAGTGAAACAAAATCAGGAAAGGACAGATCTTTTGTACAAGGGAGATAATGCCTTGTTACATAAAATTTCTTCTATATTTATTTGACTTAAAATTATAGTTGGCTAATTTGTTTATCATAAATAAATTATTGCTTTAATTTCATTTTATTGTATAAATACTGTTGATTTCATCTTAAACAATGCTTATTGTGAGCATTGATTTTAATGTATCAAGGAAAAAGGTAAACAAAAGTGGCCTAAAAAGTTTTTCTGATACTTGGGAGTCATGGTATGGATCAATAGTAAATGTTTGATGTACACTTTCTTTCAACAAAATGTGAGTTACACAAAGAAGTATGCCACATGTGATAAGACATTTCCCTTATTTATTGTTTTTTGGACTTGAATACAAACATCACATGCTGCAAATGTCCTACATACATGTACCAATCTTATTTCATATGCCATTTAAACCAAAAACATAACAAGGCAAGACAATATTCCTCATTTCATTTTTGACTTGAACATCTACATCAGAAGCAACAGATGCCTCTGCGACCCATGCCTGTTTAGACATTAGTCATCATTTCATTTTTGACTTGGGCCTCCACATTAGACCCTACAGATGGACCTAAGACACAAACCTGGCAAGACATTAGTCCTCATTTCATTTTTGACTTGGGCCTCCACATTAGAAGCTACAGATGTCTGTAACGTCTGTATTAAGTTGAGCTGTAATTTCTCCTGCCTTTGTTTCTCTCGAGCATCTGACTGCTGCATTAACTGATTAATTCTCTGATCTGTATTGTGTTAAGTACATTATAGAGATTGCTCATACATACAAAGGAACTAAGATAATATGAATCATTTCCTCTTGACGAGATTTGAACTTGCGACATTAATGTTGAAGTACTATTGTTCGTGAATTTCGTGGTTCGCTAAAACCACGACATTATTTTCTTAACAAAAGCCATTTTTCCTTAAGTTTTAATGAACAAAATTTGAAACCAAGATGAAATAGTAATATCTATGAAAACAACGAAAATTGATTTCCTCGCAAAAAAAGTACTTCCACAGTATATCAAAATCCAAAAATCAGAAAACGCACCAAAGGTGCGAAAGCCGAGTTGCGAACATTTGTTATTTTCATAAGTACATCATCGGATAGGCAAATATTTGTATATAAGCATACAAATTCTCTTATTTCAATCAGAGATTTATATTGGAACTTTTGAGGATGTTTGACTTTGTCCTAACTTGACTAAAAATTTGGCAGAGGTTATGATCTAGGTGATACATACTGCTGATAACTGCATGAAGTCAAAACATTCCAAGTCCCTTTCAAAAAAAAAAAAAAAAA
>MJUU01049353.1:52196-67484 GCA_002080025.1 Modiolus philippinarum
AAAAAAAAATTGGGGCAGGGGTTCCCCTTATAATCCAGGTTACATAACATATTGCTGAAATCAAAACATTCCAAGCCCCCCTTTCAAAAAAAATGGCAGGGGTTCCCCTTATAATCTAGTTTATCTGAAATTGTGAAGAAATGTATGAAGCAGAGTTTTTTTCAAAGATTCAGTGTTCTGGTTTGGTTTCTATGGTAACTGAAAGCTCCACTATCCATTACAACCAATTTCAGACCACCATTCAAAAAAAATTTGGGCTGGGGTTCCCCTTATAATCCAAGTTTATACATATTGCTGAAATCAAAACATTCCAAGCCCCCCTTTCAAAGTAAAGATTTGTCAGGTGTTCCCCTTATAATCTAGTTCATACATATTTCTAAAATTGTAAAGAAAAATATGTAGCACAATACTGTTTTTCTCAGATTCAGTGTTCTTGTTTGATTTCCATGGCAACTGAAAGCTCCACTATGAATTAAAACCCATTTCAGACCACCATTCAAAAAAATTTGGGCAGGGGTTCCCCTTATAATTCAGGTAATATATATAGCTTAAATCAATGATTTACAAAAAAATCAGAATACACAAATGTATTTTTTTTTCATCTAAGATTTTATTTCTACTGGACATTGCAAAAGACTTTAATAATATTGAATACTTCTTCAAATTAAATTCGCTGTGCATGGTCCCGGCTTATGAATAGGCCCGCAGCATCCTCTGAGCTTGGAGTATGAGTCTTCCTCACAGAGGACCCCAAGGGAACCCTGGGATATAGAAATAGGACCTAGTATCTCCGGCTTGCAGGGTATGACCCCTCCTAAACGGGGCTGACCCCGAGGGTCCCGGGATATAGAAATAGGACCCGTTCTGTGGTTGTGCGGGATTAATAAATACACAACCCATCTTTTGGATGGGGTGTAAACTCAGGTCCACGTGTTGGAAGAAATGCCAAGCTTCCTGCACGTTAAAGAACAATTGTAGCAAGCTCTTTTTAAGTAGTCAGTAGGTGATCGGCTACAAGGCTAAATTCTCCGCCCTTTTCGATTTCACCCTACTTTTCCAGTGGCAGTCAGAATTTCCCATCCCATGGCCCCTTCCATACACCAAAGTGATTATTTATTAACAAACTTGTTCTCGTCTTGATATAGCTGAAATATTGCTGAGTAGACGTTAAACAATATTCAATCAATCAATCAATCAATCAAATTAAATTTATTACCTCCCTATTTTTAATTTTGACTTTTCAATATATCTTTTTTTTACGTTATTGTCATCCAAAAAAAGTGTGTTGGTGAATATAATAGGAACTTTGAAATGAATTCACATGTAAAAGCAATATAAAAACTACTTTGGTATGAACAATAAAACTTTTTTTAGCTTTTTTTTTGTTATCAAATAATACCAAACCTGTGATTTTAGGCTATATTGAAATGTTTAATTTTTGTCATATTTTTTGAAGTTATGACCTTGACCTTTGTCACAAAAACCTCAAAATCGATAGGGTTCCTCCTTTGATCATAACTCATGTCTATGCCAAGTTTCATTTGGATGTGTAATGTGGTTCTGGAGATATTGTGTGGAAACGGATAAGTCAAATTTTTTTGTTCTATTTTTAGAAGTTGTGACCTTGACCTTTGTTGCACAAACCTCAAAATCAAAAGGAATCTTCCTCGAATCATAACTCATGTCTGTGCAAAGTTTCATTTGGATATGACATGTGGTTCTCAAGATATCATGCAGAAACCAAAAGTTGACGCCCGGACGCCCAGACACCATTCATCAAATTATAAGCGGAGTTCGACTTCGTCGCAATTCGGCTAACAAAATGATTTCCATTCTTACAAAGAAATACTCCCTCCTTACTTAAACGTAAAATGAAAGTTGGGTACTTGGAACAGGCAAGTACTTCCAGGCACATGTATACAAATGTATTGTGATCTTTTTGTAAGAAGTCAAAACATTTATTAAGTAACATCAGATAGGAGCAAAACTACAAGTGCATGTACATATCAAATATACTTGATTAAGGATACTTTCTTTCTGGGCATGCTGGGTAAACATCCTTTCCACACGAGATGTAACAATACCCTCTAGTTTCCCCAAATGTTCCTCAATATTAGGTTGAGGCTGTTGTGACATATGGCGTAACTGTTCAGTTTCTATTTGTTGACGTTGTAATTCATTCTGTTTTAACTGTTGATCAGCCAGTTGTTCCTGTAGTCTTTCTATCACTGCATTCTGAGCTTCCAAAGCTGACAAAATGTTCTGTACATTGTCTTGTAACTACAAAAGCCATATTTAAGAAATGATGTGAAGTTGTAATCTTTTTTGGAGCCAGTATGTAAGTGAAAATAAGCATGTTCATAAAACAATTTATTCTGCAAAAAAGTGTAGTTGAAAAAGGTGGCTGAATTAATGAATGACACATACAAACAATCCTACCAACCTTTGAAAATCTCCATAGATTTTTTTGGTCCATGGTCCAATTTTAGCTGATTGTCACAAATTAGAATCTTACTAATAGGGTTAATACAGGGTTCCCACAACATTATTGTAATCAAATTCAAGGACTTTCAAGGAGTTTTCAAGGTCTTTCCTATAATTTTCAAGGTCCTTTGCCTGAACAAACTCATTGCTTCTGCATGAGAAAATCTAGTCAAACTAGCACTAAGAGACTGTCTCTTTGAACTTACTATGAAGTACATGTAATCTCTCCTTGTTTAAAGTCTCATGGGCCGAGCTCAATTATCCTTTTCAGGACATGTTCTATCTGNGAAATTCCCGGCTTTTTCCCGTTTTCCCGGTCTTGTGGGAACCCTGTTAATATTATGGGTCTGTCAATGGGATTTATATTAATCTAATGTTCACATGTGTTTTTGAAATCATGTTTCATTATTTCTTTGCGTCGGAATTGTCTCATCAGTATGCAGTTTTTAAAATCAAAGATACAAACCTGAGATAAAGCCTGTTTGTCAACTGTTTCCTTGATAATTTCCCTTACTTCTTGTACTCTTACTGGCACTTCTCTATAAAATAAAAATATCTATTGTTATTCAGTCATATTCAATTCAATCATAAGTACAGTACATTGTACAATCAAAATGACTTAGGGAATACTTTTATCTGTTCTCTTTGTCATTTCTATATAAATGAACATGGATATCTAATAAACTACTGCACAAACAGCACAGGTATGGACTGACAGCCAAGTTGATATTTTGACATCAATGGACCACAAAATCATTTGACAGGAAAGAATATGTACCTCATCAAATGAAATTTAATAAATATCATATCAATATGTAAAGTCAATTACAGAAAAAAGGCATTGAAACATGTAAAATCAAGTAAATTTTAAAAACTAGCAAGATTCAAAATCAACAACTCTGCAACAAATTAGAGATTAAAGTACCAATAAAGATACAAATAACAATATTTACATGTTGAAAAGTCTTGCACGTATAAGTATATAAAACATTAATCTTACTTGATAAGAACTTTCTGTTGAACCTTTTCTGCAACTGGTGCTTCTTTGGGACTGAAATATAAACAATAGTTCTTTCAATGGACTGATTTAGAAATGCAACAAAATCATGGGACTGTTATGTACATTTCTGATTGTTTGAGAAAGCTTTTACTAGGGTGCTAACTTGAACATGCAGTTTATGAATATGGAGGCTTAACCCTAGTACTGCAGGACCTCACTATATCGACGACCCAGTTAAGTTTTGTTTACTGTCGGTCGTCGATTTATTGACTACTTCCAGTTATTTCTTTCACTGCCGGTCGTCAATATATAGACTTTCTATATTAGGTTGGGATTTTCGCTTTTGACCAATGAATTTGTGCATTTTTTTTTGTAACACGTAAACAAAGCGTCAGAGGAAGGAATTTCCTATACAGAACTGTTTTCATTGGCTCTCTACAATACTCCATTTGGAAATAAATGTATGTGGAAATTACACATTGTTTTGTGTACAAAGTCGAAGATGGAGTTATTGATGCTGACTTGTGAGGCTAAAAATTGCGATTTTGTAGGGGTATTGGTTACAAACGGTGATTCTGGACATTAATTTTTGAGTTTTGACGAGGATGACACAGAAAATAATGAATAAATCGTGCAGTTCGTGGGTTCTTGGATCTGGGAAAAATCGAGAAACACATGCACCCCGGTTGACAAAGAAATCCTTGAAAATTGATAATTATGGATAATCAGGACACGACTGATGATTTTATTGATTATCTATTACACGGGTTTGCATTTTGGGGATAAATCAATTAAGACGAACAGGTACTTGGCAGATTTCTTGAACCTAGGACTGTCAAAATTTGACCCCCCCTTTTTTCCAAAATGGGAAAATATTAATTGGAATCACATTTTCTTGACATAATCGCATGGGAATAAAAGAAATAGATGATATAAACCCATCTTGCTTTTAACTTCATTTAATTTTTAATAATGAAAATAATAATTAATTATAAAACA
The DNA here is from genome assembly GCA_002080025.1 of Modiolus philippinarum. Taxonomy (NCBI): domain Eukaryota; kingdom Metazoa; phylum Mollusca; class Bivalvia; order Mytilida; family Modiolidae; genus Modiolus; species Modiolus philippinarum. The sequence goes on from MJUU01049353.1 coordinate 56,680, forward strand.
ACAAAATATTGTTTGTATCCTTTTATTTAATATATTTCAATAAATACTCAACATAAAATTATATTTTTTTCAACATGGAAAAGCCTGTTCAATTCTGAAAAATAAATACATTGAATGTTATTACAAAATAAACAGCTGCGCCAAGTCGCATGATACGCCCATCGTCACCCTTCAAAACTTTAAGTGATTTAGGTAAGGGGTTCTCAATTCAGAAACACCTGTAACTGCCTAATTAAGCTTGATTTCTCTTTAAGAAATTAATCTGCAAAGTTTAAAGTGAGCCGATCAAGGTACTTATCAGTTAGAGCGCAACATGTAAAAAAATTGCCTTAAAATTGAAAACAAAGTCCCATAACTCTTGCAAGTAAAAATGGAAATTTCACGAAAAAGTATACAGATCGTGAGGCCATCATATCCAATATCTCTACAAAGTTTGAAGTGAATTGGCCAAATGGTTGTCAAGTTGGAGCGCGACATGTAAAAAATTGCCTTTAAATTGACGAATAAAGTCCCATAACTCTTGCAACAAAAATGGAAATTTCACGAAAAGGTATACAGATCGTGAGGCCATCATATCCAATACCTCTACAAAGTTTGAAGTGAATTGGCCAAAGGGTTGTCAAGTTAGAGCATGACATGTAAAAAATTGCCTTAAAATTGACGAATAAACTCCCATAACTCTTGCAAGAAAAATGGAAATTTCAGGAAAAAGTATACAGATCATGAGGCCATCATATCCAATACCTCTTCAAAGTTTGAAGTGAATTGGCCAAAGGGTTGTCAAGTTAAAGCGTGACATATGAATCGGACGGACAGACGGATGGACGGACAATCGGACACCGGTATACCATTATACGTCCGTCATTAGACGGGCGTATAAAAACAACAGGTCATTGATTAAATTGACAAAATATTAACATGGGGAACACCAGTGAATTTTTTTTCTGTTGGTGGTGGGTGAATTTCTATTGTATCCTAATAGTTTAATTATAAGTTTAATTTTTTTTTCTCTTGGTGGGGGTATAAAAATGTGGCGTTCCACCCCCTGGTGGGAATTTTTACTAGAATAGCCCTTAACATTATTTTATCATACATGTATATAATTATTTATCATACATGTACATGTACACGTACAGTTAAATCATGATTTCAATAAAGGGCTACGACAACTTCCATGAATGTATGTTGCTAATGTGACTTTGTCGGTCAATTTTTTTACCCTTGAATTTCTTATAGAAATAAAGAATAAAACCATATGGATTTTAGATAATGTTGTGAATTTATATCATAAAAATCACATAGAATATTTCCTTAATGATTAAAACCAATTATTAAAGCAAAAAATAAAAATGTTTGTCAGAATTGACGGAATTTTTGACGGACACAACTCACTTCTACAAATACTCCCTAAATTCAGCAGTGAATAAAACACAAGTTATTAATTGATTGTACCCTGTCAAGGTATACCGTGTTTTAGTAGGTCAAAGGCTTATGTAAACACAGCAAAATAACTTTGTGGACAGCAGGAATAAATTGAAAAGATTAAATCAAAGTGCTGACAGCACTGATGGAAGTGTTGCTGTCATAGGAATAAAGGAGAGTGGGGCCAATCATAAAACTTTACAAATTCCCTTTTGTATGTGTTGTGGCATTATTTAGAAAGAGTCTGCTATTATGCGATGACCGAAAATTCATTTTGGTTGTTCAGATCAAAAAATGAAACTCAGTTTTTCATTCAAAACCACTCATGTAAAGACAAATTAAGTCGTGTTATTTTAAAAAAAAAAAATCTGCCATGTTAATCTGACATAAAGCTCACATATTGTGAACATATTGCTCCATATAAATCTGGGGGCTTATTCGGTAAAAATATCTTTCCCATTGATAGTCATTTGGGATAGGACACACAGTGGTCATGCAATTTTGCAAGGAGCTTATTCAAAGACCATTGTAATTAAATTTGGTTCTAACTAGTCAAGTATTAAATGATTTTAGAATGTATTTTCCCAGAGTGTTTAATGTTAAACTAGTAATTCCCGCTAGTAGTTATCTTGGGTAGAATTCTGACCTGCAGGACACAATTTTTATACAGACAAAAAAAAAAGACCATTGTTGCCATATTCGGTTTCATAGTTAAAATACCAACCATTATCAAACTAAACTAGGTTCACTGCTGATGGAACTCCTGGATAGGACATAGGCCTGAAGGATACAATTTTAAAGATTCATCATAGGACTGTTTATCAATTTTTAGTTCCAACAAGGTCAAATAATATCACACAATTTTTTAACACAATCTGACAGACAATTTTTAAACAGACCCAATTTGATCAAGTTTAGCCCAAATTGTCTCAAGTTTCAGAAGCAGATCTGTGAAAAGGTTTTTCAAAAGGAAATTGCTTCTTTTTTGTCAAATCAACGTAGGTGCAACTGCATATCAATGAGATGCACTATATATATCTAGAGACAAGAAGCACACAAGGAAACAAATAACATTCAACCAGAAAATGTTAGAAACGTAGATCTGAACAACATGTAAAGTTTAGAATTTGATAGAGATTTAGCTCTATTTCGCTGAACTTGATTACTCTTTATTTAGGGACCAACTCCAACCTGCTGTTGGGTGTGGGGTTTCATCACTGTTCATTAAGATCTTATGGTGGCTTTGAGTTGTTATTACTCCTCTTTGGGACGTTGTCTCTTTGACACATTCCCCGTTTCCCTTCTTTTTTTCTATAAGTATTCAATAGATAAACAAAGTTCAACAAAACAAAAAGTTAAAAATGAAATTATCCAGATATTATATCAGACAATTTGCAAGATATTCCATTAAATTGGGGTATTCCAGGGTAAACATAAAAATCTTACAGGCATTTTTTTTTCCAATCCCATCATTCTGTACTTAACTGTTGTTTGTTATATATGTTTTTCTAAATAAAATACTGTTTAAACTAATAAAATGGAGAATTATACAAGGGAGGTAGTTGATGGTTGTAAGTCATTGATAATGTTGAGACAACACTTATCCGAATGACTGTAATAATCAACCTTTGTTTATTAGTCAAATCAACTCGTTACCTGTTACAGAACCCCCTGGGTTGATTGACATAAAATCAATAACCAGACACGTAGGGTACTTTTCAGTTTGACAAAAATTTTTGCACATAAATTCGAGCAAAACGACACTTGCGCCATAACAAAAAGCATAGTCATGGTGTAAATGAAAACGGCACTGGCATCAGGAAAAAATATGATAAAGGGCTACGCCGAGCGCAGCATGATACGACCGCAGCATGTCGACCACTGAAATTTGAACAAGTGTAAACTAAAATTAATGTGGACACAGTAATTTGCTGGACACAATAAGGACCTTGACACATTAATTAACTGGACACAAACTAATGAAAATAAAAATTAGCCCTTTTAATCCCTTATTACTAGGATATTGTAAGAGCTAAGAAATTTTGTTGACTACCATCAAGAGAAATCCAAAGAAAAAACTCAGGTTGAAATCCAATGAAAAATAAAGATTTCACATATTTTGAAATATCATAATTTGGCCCCTTTGACCCCTTATAGCTTGGAACCAAAGAGAAACGCAAAATGTACTGCCATATCACTGAAAGCTTACAATGAGAACAATCTAAAGATGAAAATCCAATCAAAATCTAATGAAAAATAAAGACATCACATATTTCTAATAATTGCAATTTTGACCCCTTTGACCCCTTATAGCTCAGAAACAGTAAGAGCTACATCAAATCCGTTTACATACTTCTGAAAGCTTGCATTGAGAGGAATCCAAAGAAAAAATCTCATTAAAATCTGATGTAAAATAAAGATTTTACATATTTCTAAAAATCGCAATATTGGCCCCTTTGACCCCTAATACCTCGGAAACAGTAAGAGCTACACCAAATCTGTTGACATACTACTGAAAGCGTACAATGTGAGGAATCTAAAGAAAAAAAAATCGGATGAAAAATAGAAATTTTAGGTATTCTGCATGTTTGCAATTTTGCCCCGTTGGGCCCCTCATAGCTTGGAAAAGAAACAAGTTATCAAAAATCTAATGGTGCAGCGCTATGTTAATTTTTCATAAGGAATCAAATGCAAAAAACTGCATCAAAATCGGACTAATAATAAAAAAATTAAAATTTTTGAAATTTGCCCCTTTTGGGCCCCATTTATCTCGTGAACGGTACATGCCACATGAAATCCGTTGCATTCTACTGATTGGAAATTTCCTCAGGAGGACACTGAAAGAAACCCCATCAAAATCCGATAAATAATAAAGATTCTACAGTCAAATATACGAAAACATCAAATTTAACCCTTTTTGGCCCCTTTTTTAAAAACGGGATGGGCCACAATGACCAAAACTAAGCCAAGCCTTCCTTTTATGCCAAGGAACATTGTGTTAAAATTTCTTAAGGATTGGTCAACTGAAACTAAAGTTATTGACCAAAAACAAAAGTGTCTACAGATGACAACGATGACGACGACGAAGACGACACCGACAACGACGACGACGACAGCACCATACCATTATACGACCGCAAAAATTTTTGCGGTCGTATAAAAAAAAGGACAGGCGTTGCAGCAGGCGTTTTATTTGTACCGAGAACACCTGATCAAGTCTAAACAAAAGACAAACATTCTAGGATGTCCCATTCTCGTAGACAGGTACGTATCTTGCCGAACCAAACGAAGATTATCATCCTCTTTTTTTCTCAAAATGGATGTAAAATGCCATGTCAACTTTCCACTTAAACGACTTCTTCATCTGAAAACCAGTATATTAATACTGCTTATATTCCTATTACGCAAAAAATGATGTACGACTTTCGTATGCAGATGAAAGCCATCTTGGACAAGCTAAATATTTACTTCACGTGCCTATGGTGGTCATGTGATGGATATAATTCATGCGCCAAGCACGTGTTCGTTAATTTTCCATAACCTGAGTTCGCAATGCACTATTGTTAAAGATTTCGATTAAAGCGTCAATTGAATCATCTTTTGTATTGAAATGTTCGTCTTCTTCTATACTTAACAGCAACAATTTCTGCATTAAATTCACAATGTATACACACGCTAAGAGTGTTCATCACGTGATATGATATGGTTGTCATGTGATAGATAAAATTGGACAATGTATTCATTCGCCAAGCACGTGTTCGTTAATTTCCTTAACCGATTTTTTGGGGTTTTTTTCTGAGTCTTCTTCTTGTGAAGAAATTGATTTAAAATATCAAATTAACCCTCGATATCCATTGCTAGTAAATATTTTGCGCCACAGCGGTCAGAATATTGTGAATGCACTGGCACTTTTTTCTACCGCTTCACAACCTACCAATTCTGCATCTGATTTGATTTCGTAGTGCTGTTCATTGAATCTTATCATGACAAGGGAAGCTGTTACATCCTGTAACACTTCCAAAAACAGATAATGGTGCGAATGCAAAATTCTGTCCGTCAGATTTTGTCACATTTGGATCACATTGTGTTGGAGCCATATTGTTATTTCAAATCAAATTTGAATAATATCCTTCAAAAATGTAATATGTAAAATATCTAATTCGTATGACACACTGTAATTTTTTCTAACAAACCTGCCAAACATCGTCGTTGAAATGTTGAGAACGTGAATTCCGTCAAAATGTCCCTGTGACGTTATACACATCCGCCCGTCAATATTTTTATTATTTCGTGCCAATTAAAGCCTTTTAACGACAAATATTCCAAGTTGAAGATGCGCTTTATTACTTCAATATGGCGGGCTTGTCAGCAGACTAGGTAGAACGGTGAAAAAATGATTCAAATGCTGTCTGTAAAACATTTTTTGGGATCAGGAACATTCGCATCAAAAAAGATTGAAACACGAGTCGGCGGTTTTATTGTTTTTATCAACTTTTATACAATCAAACCGGATTTTGATGTAAGGGATGTCAATTTATGCCAATTGGTCACGCTTGTTACCATTTGTAACCACGTTTGATACGTTTTCGGGGCTTTTGTGTCTCAATCGTCACAAGTCGACGGACTTCATGTATCAATTGTGACATTTTACGGACTTATTGTTGGGGACGTTGCATAAAGAAACTACTTCTGAAAAAATGTAACAAGAATTATTGTTTTTTATGGAATTTTAGACAGGTAAAAGTAACGAAAAACAGTCCATTACTTCCAACTCGAATGTGAAAACTTCAGTTTTTAAAGAGGGGTGCCATGCCTTAGGAAAATGAGTAAAAATAAGGGAACTGGGAAAAATGATGGAAAATTAGGAAAATGGGGGGAAATCAACAAGTGGGAGTTGGGAAAAACGAGAAAAGGTTTTCGAATTGGGAAACGAGGCCCAAAAAGGGTAGGAAATGTGGAAAAAATGTGGGAAATGGGAGAACAGACAAGCTGTGTCACCCCTCACCCCTCATTCAATTCTAATGGAGAAAACAGTAGGTGCCAAATATTTTTCAGGTACTACTGTCAGAGTATTTGAAAAAAAAGAATGTCATAAATCAGAAGAAACAACCCAAATGGCCTGGCAATATATGCATAACACATACGTTGTATTATATGAATACAGAAATAGCAGTTAAATGCCCAAACAAGAGGGAAACCATCAAATATCAGGAGAATCGTCAGATAAGCCGTGAGGGCAAGTATGATCTGCTCCACATATTGCACCCATCAGAGTTAGTAACAACATTATAAAAAAAATTTTACAGCATCAATGGATTAATGCCATTTTCTAGCCCTAAGCCTCCATGGTACAGTCAGGTGACCCTTAGCTTATTGGAGTCTTGAGGGTACATCTCCATTATCAACAACTCCTGATCAACTGCTTTGTATTTTTTACCTTTTTTCAGATTCTACACATTTTTGGACTTTGTCATTTTAGTTTATTTGAGTTTAGGATATGTCTATTTCCACAACTCCTAAACAACTTAATACTGTTTAACCAAATTTGCAGGAATGTTTTAATGTATATTGCAGATGTGCATCATGTATTTCATTTTCCTTTCTTTATATTTGATTCCAGAATTCCAAATGATCATTGAACTTGCTCTGTAGGTTATCGAGTCTTATAGTATGCCTCCCTTTCCTCAACTCTGGTACAGCTCTGTATTTTTCTATCAAACTATGAGGAATGCATGCTTCAGTATTTAATGTATGTAGATGTGCAACATGGACTTTGTAATTCTATTTCAAACACCAGAATACTTAAATATTTATAGTGCAGGCAACACATGTGATCTGTGGAACACCCATGCATTTTATTTTCATGCTGCTGTTGAGCACATTTGGCACAGCCAGCACAACATTGGTTACATTTGACACAACTATTTCCGTCAATAGATGACATTAGACACGATATGACCCGTCAGCTGGTGACATTAGACACAATGTTATTTTCAAGTGTGATCTATTCAGACACAATGTTTTCTGAAATAATACTGTTAAAATACTCTATAATAGATGACTTGCTTGACCTGAGAAATAATTACAGTTAATAACAGAACTTTAAATTAACCTTTCGCGATGTGTTCCGTCAGTGTGTGACATTAGACACAAAATGTTCCGTCAAAAGGTGTTATTAGACACGATACATTCCGTCAAATGGTGACATTAGACACAAAATGTTCCGTCAAAGAGTGACGTTAGACACAATATTTTCTGCAATAATTACTTTAATTTAATTCAAAACGAATGACTATGTTAATTTTAGAAATAATCAATGTCAATTAAAGAACATTTAATCAATTTTGTATTCTAACATTTGAGGAATTAAGCCAGATATGCTATTTTTCTTGTTCCTAATGTCACATTGTCTGTCAAATGTCCGTCAAAAAATAGGTGACATTAGCAACATTTTTAAAAGACAAAAAAAATCGTAATTCTATATATGCCCCTGTTAAAAACATAGGTAATCAACGATTACAAAGTTCGCCTCGTTGTGGCACTTTTTCGCAGCAACCCAATTTTGCCTGGATGCTGACCTACCATCAGAGATGCATGCGCATTCAAGGTTAGATGATCCTACCATGTACAGTGACTGAGATCTGAACTCGGACATAAACTTGAATGTAAGTCACTCATACAGAAAATATAGGTCAAAGTGACCTAATTTTGCCTGGATACTGACCTACCATCACAGATGCATGCACATGCAAGGTTGGATGATCCTACCATGTACAGTGACTGAGATCTGAACTCGGACGTAAACTTGAATGTAAGTCACTCAAGCGGAAAATATAGGTCAAAGTGACCTAATTTTGCCGAGATGCCGACCTCCCATCAGAGATGCATGCACATGCAAGGTTAGATGATCCTACCATGTACAGTGACTGAGATCTGAACTCGGACGTAAACTTGAATGTGACTGAGATCTGAACTCGGACATAAACTTGAATGTAAGTCACTCAAGCAGAAAATATAGGTCAAAGTGACCTTATTTTGTCTGGATGCTGACCTACCATCAGAGATGCATGCACATGCAAAGTTAGATTATTGTACTATGCATAGTAACTGAGATATGAACTAAAATGTAAATTTGAATGCAAGCCACTCAAGCGGAAAATATAGGTCAGAGAGACCTAATTTTCTTGGAGGCTGCGAGTTAACCCAAGATGCACCTGCATGCAAAGTTTGATGACCCTACACTGCATAGTTACTAAGATATATACCCAAACGCGGACGCAGACGCCGGGGGTACTCCAATAGTCCCCCTCAACTTCGTTGAGGCGAACTAAAAATCATTCCAAATATATATGATCCTACTAAACCTAATTAGCGACAAAAATAAACAGAAATAACGACTTAATTTTTCAAGTCAAAAGTGAACTTTTTATGTGGTCTTGTATGGAAGTTGTCCTACGCAGAGCGCAGCATGATACGACCACAGCATGTCGGCCACTGAAAATTGAACAAGTGTAATTGAAAGTGAATGTGGACATTACTAAAGAGCTTGACACAATAATTACATGGACACAATAAGGAGATTGACCCAATAATTAGCTGGACACAAACCAGGGAAAATGAAAATAAGCCCTTATGACTCCTTATGGTTCCCCTTTGACCCCTTATAGCACGGAAACGGTAAAATCTACGCAGAATCCATTGACATACTACTGAAAGCTTATATCAAGAGGAATCCAAGGAAAAAAATCAAATCGAAATCCTATGAAAAATAAAAATTTTAGGTGATCTGCAAATTTGCAGTTTTGGTCCCTTTGACCCCTTATAGCTCGGAAATGGTAAGAGCTACGCCAAATTCGTTGACGTACTACCGAAAGCTTATATCAAGAGGAATCTAAAGAAAAAAATCCCCTCGAAATCTGATGAAAAATAAAAATTTTAGGTAATCTGCAAATTAGCAATTTGGCCCCTCATAGCTAGGTAAGGAAACAAGTTACCAAAATCTAATAGCACAGCGCTGTGTTAATTTTTCATAAGCAATATATTGAAAAAAACTGCATCAAAATCGGACAAAAAATAAAAAAAATAATTTTTTTGGATTCACCCCTTTTGGGCCCCCATTTATCTGGGGAATGGTACATGCTATGTGAAATTTCCTCAGGAGCACACTGAAAGAAACCCCAACAAAATCCAATTAATAATAAAGATTCTACAAACAATTATGTGAAAACACCCAATTTAACCCTTTTCGGCCTCTTTTTTAAAAAGGGGAGGGGTCATAATGACCAAAACTATTCCAAGCCTTCCTTTTGTACCAAAGAACATTATGTTAAAATTTCCTAAGGATTGATCTACTGGAACAAAAATGAAAGTGTCTACAGACAACGACAACAATGACGACAGCACCATACCAATATACGACAGCAAACATTTTTGCGGTTGTATAAAAATATTGTTTACTGACAGCGACAGATAGGTAGTGGTAAACAAACAGCCAAATTTGCCGACTGTCCATCTTTCACATACTATATATATAGTGCAATTGAAAAAATTGATGGGTGTTCCATGGAACACTTGTGTTGCCTGCACTACAGAAGAGCCATTTTGGCCAAGTGAACCTCTAAAATCTGTAAAATCAAAATTGTAAGTATCAGGTACAAAATTAAATCAAGTGATCAACAAATTCTGAAAGGTTGGTTGGAATATGACTTATAGTTTTGAAAGAATACCACATTAACAAACTAAATTAACAAATGAGCTATTTTGGCTCAGTGAACCTCAAAAANACTACAGAAGAGCCATTTTGGCCAAGTGAACCTCTAAAATCTGTAAAATCAAAATTGTAAGTATCAGGTGCACAATTAAATCAAGTGATCAACAAATTCTGAACGGTTGGTTGGAATATGACTTATGGTTTTGAATGAAGACCACATTAACAAACTAAATTAACAAATGAGCTATTTTGGCTCAGTGAACCTCAAAAATCTTTAAAATCAAAATATTACATATCAGATGCACAACAACAACAGGTGAACAACATATCCTGCAAGCTTGGTTGGAATCTGACTTATAGTTATGATCATGATGATGGAATTGAGGATTAACTAACCAGAATAACAAATGAGCAACTTTGGCTCCATGAACCTCTAAAATATGTAAAATAAAAATTCAGGTGCACATCTACACCAGGTGAAAAAATATGCTGAAAGTTTGGTTGGAATTGGACTAGCAGTTTTAAAGGAGTTGGGGATTCAAAAACTGACAGACTCACAAATGAGCAATTTTGGCTCCGTGAGCCTCTAAAATATGCAAAAACAAAATTCTAAGTATCAGGTGCATATCTACACCAGGTGATCAACATATCCTGAAAGTTTGGTTGGAATTGG
>MJUU01049353.1:67614-78342 GCA_002080025.1 Modiolus philippinarum
GTGAACAACATATCCTGAAAGTTTGGTTGGAATTGGACTAGCAGTTTTAAAGGAGTTGGGGATTCAAAAACTGACAGAATCACAAATGAGCAATTTTGGCTCCGTGAGCCTCTAAAATATGCAAAAACAAAATTCTAAGTATCAGGTGCACATCTACACCAGCTGAACAACATATCCTGAAAGTCTGGTTGGAATTGGACCAGCAGTTTGAAGGAGTTGTGGATTCAAAACCCACAGACTCACAAATGAGCAATTTTGGCTCATTGAACCTCGAAAATCTGTAAAATCAAAATTCCAAGTATCAGGTTCACAACTACACCAAGTGAACAACATATCCTGAAAGTTTGGTTGGAATCAGACTAGTAGTTTTGAAGGAGTTGCGGATTCAAAAACCAACAGACGATGCAGGACGACGACGACGTAAGACGACGGATAGTAATCCCTATGTGTCGACTCTGCTTACAGCAGGCGACACAAAAAAAATTACCACAGAACTATAACAAGCTATGAAAGAACAATGCTTACCCTTCCTGTTCAGATTCCTCAGACTGTTCCTCTATAATATGTTCCTCTATTTCTTCACTGCTGACTTCTGGTACTGGTTCCTCTTTCTCTGGACTGGTTTCCTCCTCTTCACATACCACCTCCTCTTCCTCTACCTGTACATCTTCATCACCTTCATCTTGATAATCACTATAAAGAAATAAAAACTCAACTTCCTGTAACATACTACACAGAAATAATAAACAAAGTTCATCTAGTTATGGCAATTAAGCCTGTCTAATCTGACACTTCCCTGAAGTCCTGTCAAACATATTTCTGTCCCTTATCATCTTCCAAACGCTTTTTAAACCCTTATATTACGCAGGATCCACCACATGTAAGTTTTGGCTGGGATGTTGAATAAACAATAATAATTGCACATGAAGAAAAATACTAATCCTTGCAAAATCTGAATAGTGATAAATCTAATTAAGTTGTGATTTGTCTAATTATTTCATTCAAGTACAACAACAATGATTCATGATGGCCGTCAATTCTTCAAGAGTCAAGAAAATTTTTGATATGATAACAAAATTAATTTCAGTAATAATTAACTACAAGAAGAAATTTGACATCCTGGTGATTAATATTTTGTAAATATCTGATATAACAGTATATCCTTTTATTTTATTAAGTATAAAGAGGTCACTTTTACCTTCATGCATGTTAGTGTTTTAATTATATCTTACACTTAAATAAAAGTCATGAATAATTTATACTACAATGTCTCTCTTAATCTAGAATGAATGTTCTGTGTTTTTCTTGTTCAGATTTTTGTCCCATGTGCAAATATAATTTTTTTTTAATATAACAATAATCAATACAAACCATGGTTCATTTTCTTCTTCATCACTCTGTTCACTAGTGACATCTGGTGGAAGTGGCCATGCCCTAATCACCTTGTCACTACCCTGTGTTGATCCCAGGTCACTCTTTTCTGAACTCTGTTCTATAAATGGCTGTGTACCAGTGACCTCTTTCCTCTCTTCTTCTTCATCATATGTTTCACCTAATACCTCTGCCACCTCCTCATCGTTTTCATCAAATGATTCCTTAGGACTCGGAAGTTTCTGGCTAGTCTCAATAACTTCAAATCCAGTAGTACTAGCCGTGTCCAAAGTTCTCTCATTCGACTGACGACTTCCCTGTGTATCAAAGAAATCTTCCATACAGACATTGTTTAGCCTGTCTAATGATATAGGAGTATTTTCACCAGACTGAATCTTTGACTTGGGTGTCTCTAAATCATGTTCTTCTGATGTTGATACTGGTGGCAAGGGGACAGATCCAGGAGTTGTTTCCCCATTTGCTATATTTGGTGAAAATTCTTTGGAATTGGGAGTCTGTGTGATGGTACTTCCTTCTGAAATAACAGACTGGTTCCCTTGACTACTGCGAGGAGAATAGAGTTCCTCCTGTAAACCAGTAACATGTGTAAATGAACTGGTACTAGATCCCATACTGGTTCTTGTCTGTTCAACTGTTGTCTCTGCTTGTGTTTTTCTAAAATATACATAGAAAATAATGTTTAAATTGATTTCTGTGAGTATACCAATGATCTTGTAAAAAAAGTTGAAATCATTTATACTGGTACCGTCAATATCGTGTTACTTAACTTTCTAGAAACGGTGACATCACAATTAAAAAATTAGTTGAAATGAACGTGAATACCATGATATTATGAAGCTCCACGATATTAGGAGACTCTAATATATATCAATGACAACAGCCCAGAAAATTATGAAAAAATTAACGATTGAACTGTACATAATTCATTGCTTACTGATAAAAATATTAAAGTTCATTGATTAAGACTGCAATGATTTAAAAATTCAGATTTTATATGAATTACATAGATAATTTGTCACTATATAGAAACAGGACTGCACATCTTTTCACATTATAGGATGTAAAAAAATAAAATTGAACTGTATTTATCCATTATTGGGATCTAATGACTTCTCATATTAACAATAAAATGTGATTCTAGTTAAAAGTGACAAAGACTTCCAGTAGTATTTAAATAAATAATAAGAAAACTAGGTCAAATTGAACTTTCTGACTTCTTTTTTTTAATATAAAATCATTTCACAATAGCAGCATCCACAGCCATGCATGTACTTAACTATGATCCCAAATATGCAAATCTCGACACAGCAATATTTCACAAATTGAACTTGAAGCCAAAAGGTATGTTCCAAGTGGCCCGAGATGACTTATTACAGTGGGAAATTGTGTTTATATGAATAAGAAAGGAAATGGGGTAAATGTCAAGGAGACAACATTCCATCTCCAGCTTAAAACGACCCATGGAACAAGTATGCCAAACCAAAAGATTTAGTTAATCCTAAAATTTTAGTTCAGGGTCACCAAACTGTAATGGAATCATGTAGTGCTGTAATTAACATGGTTATCATATATAATTGTGTAAAGGGAACTTAATTTAACTATCAAACTTCAGTCACTATAGCATTACTCAACCATGCAAGGATCTCAGTAACATATACAGGAAGTATTAAAACAACAATTAACAGTCACACATAACTTTCAAAATATCACAATATGCAGCTTAACACAGTGCATGTTCATTTTTGATACAAGAATTAAGGTTATAATTTGAATATAAACTGTTGTTGACATATGACTGAAATTAATGAAACTAAAGGGTAAAAGCTTAACATCAAATTTAAATAGCAGGAATAAATGTGTGTGCCTTTTCTTACATTCATGTGTAAAAAAAAAATTGCATCACAAAATTATAGATTCTCCTGTCTGTGGCTTGAGCACTAATTTTCATAAGGCTAACAACCCAAGATATGTTTGATGACCCTTGAATCAAACTTATTTTATTGCTCGTAATATACAGCTATGGGATTGGGCACAAGTTATTACAATGTTATATGAAGCCCTCTCCCCATCCTGCACAGTTGCAAAAATATATAGCTCAATACAGACAAAGCCACCCAAAGACTCCAATAGTCCCCTTCAACGTTATTGTGAACTTAATATATTTTGACAATTCGTATTTACATGAGGAGATGTTCAGTTACTTCCAGCCAAATTTAAACTTCATGTATCTATGCTCTGCATATCATATTAACTTCTTTTAGTTCATGATAGTAGCAGACAATACAAGTATCAAATTGAACATTTTCTACAAAGACATGCAAAACATAATCATACACAAAATAAAGAACACAGAATACACTAACATAAAATAAATTTACAACAAATTTTTAGTACATTTTGTTTGGACTTAATATGACATCATGGTTGTAATCAAACTTCAACTCTGACCTGTAATTACAAACTTATTTTGAAAAATATGACAGGCAAAATTATAAGTGTAAACATAAATAACACATGCATTTGGTGGGAGATATGGAAATGAATGGACTTTATTTCAGTTCCCTACAGGAGCAATTTAAAAGTGCCTTCCTTAGGTGTTATTTACATTTTTGTTTTAATGAAACAGACTTAAAACGTTTATACTTGTTGAAGGAGGAACCCAGTTTGCCTGTAATGGTATGAGTGTACCATCTTAAGAAAATTTCAAACTTTTATCTGACTGCAAATGTGAAAATGGCAGGAACTCCCATCCTTCTTTGGGGTTCAATAAATACTAATTTGACAGAGTTGGCGAATACTCATTTTTAAAGGAATCTACATACATGTACATAACATTTTCCTTTAGTCGGTTACTTTTTTGTATTTTCCCTAATTTTAGATAGATTTTACTTTTACCTACCTTGGACTAGATGTAAAGGCATCTGGAGTCAGTAGTAATGGCTGTGAGACATCATGGCTGTTGTTATGGGCATTAGTGTCCATACTTAGATCAGACAAAGCATCCTGTATACCTGGCAAAATACAGAATCAAACTGAAGGCTGAAGGTGAGAAACATTTCTTGATATATTGTACAAAAATATTCTAATGTAAAATATATTCTTTTTTATTACAGGAAATGAGAAAATTCATAGAATTCTTACCTATCACACAATTTTAAACAATGTGAATTGTGATTGATTAAAATACAATATATTGTATGTAAAATCTACATGTATGTTTAATGAACATGAAACTACTGGTAATGTGATATGAAACTTTTAATGAAGCACAAAAATGTTTGTTTGTTACTGTGAAAGTACTATTGTTTGTGGGGTCCCAATTTTTCTGGATTTTGTGGTTGGCTAAAAAAACAAAATTAAGTTCCCAAGGAAATGCATTTTTCGCTAGAGTTTCAATGCATAGAACTTGATACCACAGATTTTAGTGTCCACAAAATAGTGATTTTTATGAAAACCACGATAATTGATGTCCACCAATAAAATTACTTTCACAGTATTACAATGAATGATAATAATTACTGGTAAAAGATAGAATAACTCTACCAAATACAAAAAGTTTTTGATAGCCCATGTTCGTTACTATGTAAATAAGATTGCTATGCGTAGCTATGTCCCCCGTCGCTGCAGTAAAGTCGATAAAGTCCCATTTCTCATTTAAAATTTTGCGAATCAAAATGGCGGCAGGATATGATCAACTGCATTAGGTGGCAAACAGCCAGCAAATTTTCAGCAAAATCCCTCAATTGGATTATGACGAGATGTGTCCACAAAGTCTTCCTATGTTGTAGAATGCATTAAGTCGATAAAGTCCCATAACTCCCGTAAAATTTGTCGAATCAAAATGGCGATGTGATATGATCTATTATATATGGCGACTAACAAACCTATAAAATTAGAATGAATTCGGACTTGCAGTTTCTGAGGAGTTGCGTCCACAAGATTTGCCATTTTATAACAATGTGGAAATAATCAAAGTCCCATAACTCCCACAAAATTTGACGAATCAAAATGGCGATGTAATATGATCTTGTACTAATGGTGGCTAACAATCCTGTAAAATTTGATTAAATTCTGACTAGTGGTTTCTGAGGAATTGCATCCACAAGATTTGCCATTGCATAACAATGTGGAAATAATCCAAGTCCCATAACTCCCACAAAATTTAACAAATCAAAATGGCAATGCAATATGATCTTGTACTAATGTGTAAAATTTGAATAAATTCTGACCAGCAGTTTCTGAGGAGTTGCGCCCACAAAAAACATGACACACTGACGCATGGCGCAGACCATTACCATGTCCCTCCGTCGCGTTGCGGCGGGGGACAATAAACATAATCTATGTATTTTTTTCTTTTTTAGGGGGCAAGAAGTATAGTTACAATATAGTTTATGATAGACTTTAATTGTAACAAAACTTTGGGATTTTACACAAATGTAATTATGTACCAGGAGAGACTGCTCCATTATAATAAATGTACATCTCTCAAAAATATTTTTCAAATTAAGGTAATGCAGAATTATAAACATAATTTTTTAAGAACTGACTGTCAAACTTGAAATAAAAATTTATATTGAGATATATTCTAATACAGTGTAACAGGAGAGCATGAATCTCGTTACAAAATTGACTAATCTCATCACCGGGAATTGAACTGGTGACCTCTAGCCAGCCGCTAAGTGAGCTTAAGAATCGATCTATCAGCTCAGTTGATTTAATGGCTATCTAAATCCACCTACTACAACGTAGATAGGCTTTCCTGTCACAACAGTTTTTGAAGTTTAGCAGACACCAAGTTACGTAGATATATTACTGAATACAATAACATTCCTTTATTTACCAACATAAATTAGTGACTATAATGGGTAGTGAATGAGTCTCAGTAAATAATGGAACTCACACTGTGAATAATGACTTGTACATTTAAAACAAAACAACACAATGTAATGAGTATGAAATGTATGAATTATACTGATATTATGACTTGAGTGACAAAACAATCCACTGTTACTGTGTATGTACTACTTATAATTAGATGTTATATACCACCATCATTACATTTATTACAAAATCTGATTTCATTAAATTTATTTCCAACTCGAAAGAAAACAAAATGCTGATTCTTTTTTTGTTGTCCCTTTTGAGGAAATGACTCAAGCTCAAACTGTTTTAATATTGGTCCCTTGGATGTTCCAGCCATCATTCTTGCACTGAATGAATTAGCAAATTTACATTTATTTTTTTTTTTTGCTTTTGGGTATTCTCAATTACAACTCTGAACATTTCTATAATCATACTGGTTTTTCGATGTAGTTTTTGAAATAAATAAATTTAAAATCATTGCTGACATTAACATAATGAAATCAGACAATACTATGTTAATTCACAACCCTAGAAATGAAACCACAATCACACTTTACATATATTACCAATTCTCTGTGGACTTGGTGTGGATTTAGGAGAAGATTTAGCTGATAAATGAAGATGTTAAATGCTATTTATCACCAAAAATAATCATTATAATGAATTCTACATGAATACAAATTACAATATCAAGAGTTGTCAGAGGACAACATAGCTCCTTGGGTGTATAGAGTGATGTTAATGCAAAATTAATCTTAAAGTATTACCTTTTTGTAATTGCTTAATTTTTATTAACAAGTCTTAGATTAGATCTGGTTAATAAAGTATGAAAATGTTAATGACTTTGATGGGATCTGGTCACTGAAGTATGACAATGTAAATGTGTTTGATGAAATCTGGTTATTGATGTATGACAATGTAACTGTCTTGGGTGAGACCTGGTTATCAATATTTATGACGATGTAACCGTCTCTGATGAGATCTGGTTATTGATGTATAACAATGTAACTGTATTCAATAAGATGTGGTTGATGTAAATGTGGTGGGATCTAGTTGTGATTAATTACTAACTGAAGGTATAAATATGGCAGAGGATATCTTTTTCTCACCTTATCATCATGCAATATTGCACTAACTGCAGGTGTAGGTGGAAGGTGAACTTCTCAATTCTTACCTGTATAATTACAGAGTATAAAACTGGGCGTATAGATTGGGAGGGGCTACTTAATATTAACCTGTATCATTATGTGATATTGATCTAATTGAGGGTGTAGATGGGACAAGAGCTGCTTAATTCTAACCCGTACCATGGCAAGATACATATATTGTACTAAAAGGATTTAGGTGAGAAGGGGATTGCTTAATTCTTGTTATATTGTACTAAGTGAGGGTGAAGATGGAGGGGTAACTTCTTAACTCTAAGCTGTATTATAATCTGATATAGTACTAACTGAAGCTGTAAGTGGTTGGCTAACTGCTGAATTCTTACCTGTATCATCATGTGATATTGTACTAAGGGCTATTCCATTAAAAAGGATGTACCAGGGTCGGAAGGCAGAAAATGAAAATTCTTGTGGGTTCTTGTCAATTTTGTATCTTATTGCTATACTCATATTTGTCCATTACCCTTGGTTGTGGGGGTAGTAGAAAATTGCCTTCCGACCCTGGTACATGTATTTTAATGGAAAAGCCCTAACTGAGGGTGTAGGGAGGTAACTTTTCAATTCTTAACTGTATTATCATGTGATATTGTACTAACTGAGGGTGTAGGTGGGGGAGGTAACTTTTTAATTCTCAACTGTATTATCATGTGATATTGTATCAACTGAGGGTGTAGGTGGGGGAGGTAACTTTCTAATTCTTAACTATCATTATGTGATACCATACTAACTGAGGGTGAAGGTAGGGGAAGGTTACTTTTTAATTCTTACCTGTATCATCATGTGATATCGTACTAACTGAGGGTGTAGGTGGGGGAGGAGCTGATGATTCTGGTTGGAATCTTATCTGTAACTCTTGTAAAGCTCTGAAAAACATTTAATAACATATTCATTTATTTAATACACCTCATTATACATAGTTCTAACTTCTTATATAGTTTTTGACATCAAGAAACTAGTTTACTGTTAAAAGTTTTACCCTCTCAAACAATTATGACTTTTATATTATGGAGATGTTTATAGTTATTAAGGAACATGGAGTGCCCCTAAAGAGCTACTGATCTGTTTGTAGTGAATGGCAATCTATTTATCATGTACTTTTGTATTGTAAATGTTCATACTTTGTGGTCATATTCAGTACCTAATAAACAGTGTTCAATTTGATGTGTACACCAGCATCAAGCACTCACATTTAGGTGAAAGAACCACCCGCCCACACACAAAACAATCTACACACACACAAACATGCAGACAGAAAACAGTAAAGCCCTATCCCAGATGGGGAGCAGGGGTATACAGTAGACTCCATGAAATCGAATATCGGATAAAGGAATATATCGGCAAATCGAATATGATTTTAAAACACCAAACCATTTCCCATAGTTATAGTGTTAATTTCTCCGCCTAATTGGATATCGGATAAGAGAATATATCGCCTATTTGAATAAAAAATATGCGGCTTGTGCTGATCAGAGTCATCGAAATCGAATATTCTAATTACAGGTAACTACAGGTAAACATTCGCGCGGAAGTGTCAACAGTTGACGAAGCCATAAATCTGCCAGGAAATCAATAAATATTACCTAATTAATAAAACATAAATAGTGTTCAGTTCTTTTGTTTTTTTTAATAGTGAGAATTGTATATTTCTGTCTAGGCAGCGAGATCGTGAAGTCAGAGGTAATTTGCATATTGTTGTATGTCTGTACAAAGAAAAAAAAATAACAAAATGTATTTAATAAAAGAATAAAATATGATTTGAATTCCTTTCTATTGCTTTTGTATTTAATTAATTTTTTTGGACGAAACTCATTTGATTTGTCAATGGTTTTGTGTATTTCTCGTGTAAAACAGAGCAAGGGAGATAAATGTCGAGGAGAAGTCATTTGCATAATTTGCATATTTGTTTGAAGTTCCTGTGAGACAACGCACGGCGGTTATTAGATATAATTTATTACAAGAAGTCAGTCCTAGGTCCATAGATCATGGTGTATTTATATAAAAAGTCTCCAAATTGTGTAATCAGGAAGATTCTACAAAGATCGATCGCTGACCTACCAGCCGCCATTTTGTTTACAAACTGGCTTTACCCTAAGTTATTTTTAGCACATGATGAAGATGTGTAACTACATGATCCAATAAAAGGGATGATTACACACTGGTGAGAGGAAATAAAAAACACAAAACAGAGGAAAATAAGTTTATTCAGATACATAAACAGTTTTATTTATTTTTGAATACATTGTTTATTAATTTCCAACAGTCAGCTGGCAATACACAGTTTGACCCGATTACCATGGTGACGTAATCTGTCAAATTTACAATGATTCTACAACGAAAACGAAAGATTTTAACTACAAAATGTCTAAAAATGAGGTTCTAGGATACAAAGTTTCTACATGGTGACAAGCCCTTCAACATTTCAACCTCTTCTTGCCAACAGAATGATTCCCCATTGCCGAAAATGGGTTTACCGGACAATCGAATACTCCGGCAAATAGAATATTTTCTTCTGACAATTCTTGTATCCGATTGGGCGGAGTCTACTGTAATAAAATTTGACAAGGACTCAACTTCAAAGTCACTTGAGGTATTAATAAACTAAAAGCTACAGTATAAATATTACGCAAAACCAATGAGAAATGACTAGAGAGCTTACAAGGCTTAGGGACGGACGCACAGACAGACAGATGCCCTGCATTACCATATATCCCAACGACATGTTGCAGCGGGGATAACAAAATAACATTGATATGTGCAAAAGAAACTCAGCATTCACCATAGATAAATGGTTTACAATCTCATGTACCTACCAGTTTAATACTCACAGTCTCACACTGGATGAACAGAGTATATCAGAGTCCAATATTCACTTTGGATGAACAGTCAAGCTAAGAATTAGTTGTGAACAATTGTACACACTGGTCTACTGCTGGATTTTTGCTGACCAGTTATAAATCTTATCTGATCGATACTCACTTGAAACAAGAGTGGACCCTAAAAGATGTCTCGCCCGTCCCTGCTTGTCACTAAAACAGTCATGTACTACTCAAGAGCAACCTACAAGCCAAATATTATTACCATACCACTTACAGTTATTAAGAAAATATTCTAATAAAACACTCAATTTTGTTCACTAGACCATGAAAATGAGGTCAAGGACAAAAGCCATATGACAGACTGACATGTACTAACCAAGACCAAGCTATATACCAAATACATTTTGTATCATTGACCTATGGCTTGTAATTATTGAGAAACAGATTTAAGCAAAAAAACTTAACCTGGTCGCTGGACCGTGAAATTGAGGTCA
>MJUU01049357.1:5306-22060 GCA_002080025.1 Modiolus philippinarum
GACAGGTCTGAAAATGCATCCCACAATATGACATGACTACACAAAGCTTCTGACAAAATTTCAAGTTTGTATCATTTACCATTGCAGAGAAAAGCTTTACGAAAGTTGTGACGGACACACAGAATAATGAAAAATTGACTAAGAGGGTAAACAGCAAGTAGCATCCCGACAGGTCTGAAAATGCATCCCACAATATGGCATGACTATACAAAGCTTCTGAAAAAATTTCAAGGTTGTATCATTTACCATTGCAGAGAAAAGCTTTACGAAAGTTGTGACGGACGGAATTACGGAATGACAGACACAGGTAAAACAGTATACCCTCTTCTCCTCCGGAGCGGGGGTATAATTATCTCCCCTCCCTGGTTTCGGACAATAATTATATTCCTTCATGCACATCTACATATAATGTTCTTCCTTTGTGTAAAGTTTCATCAAAATCCTTCAAGTGGTTTAAGAGGAGTTGCGCTTACGAGAAGTGTGGACAGACGGACAGACAGACAGGGTGATTCCTATATACCCCCCATTCGTTCTGCTACGCTCCACTCGAGAAAAGACGAAATTTCTTACACTTGTGAAAGATAGCCCGATCTTTAATCTGACCTTATGCAAGATCCTATTAAACTTTGTTTGCGGGGGGTATAATAATTTGGAACTGAAAATTCAAAGTATTGGAGACTTGAAATTGACCTTTGGAACATCTTTTTCCAGCCTTAATGGATGGTATTGTGAGAGTTTTGCATTAGCTATAGAATTTCTTATTAAATAACTGACAAAAAACAGTTATGGTAAAATACACCATGTCTTACCACATGCTTTGCAAACTTTCCAAGTTTTAAGGGGAATAACTTCAGATCAACTTTCACATCTGAAACCAAAATCAAATTCAAGTTGTGAATTTCTGTGGTTTACAACTCAAAGTTTGTAATTTGATTAACACAAGTTGTTGGAAGAAACCTCCGAGGATAGACAGACAGACAGACATCAGAAGGGATAAATTCTGGATAGATCAATAGAGCTGTAGTAAGTACATGAAGAATAGAATAATAAAAGACCAGTATTTAAGTACTTCCACTATTTTTTTAGAAGCAGTATCACAATCCAAAAAAATAAATAAATAAATGGTAAAGCATTTTTTTTTCAAAGTGAATTAAGGTCTATGCACATATGTCACTTACAAAATTACAAAATAAATCTATTCTTCAGGAAAAATAATTCCAATACTGGACTTTCAAGATGGGAACTCTTTTGTGTTTTATGAGATATACAGGAGGAAATAATGGTACCAGACTGCATTCCTGTCGGGTTAGCACATTCGTTCATTATGGGAATTACCCACCATCAGGGCACTTAATATAAAAATAGAATCATATTGGTTAAACAGAAAGTTCTGTATTATGAATGCATATTAATTTACAGACACATTTCGGGTTCTGTTCTCTTTATGCATTTAATATCATAATGTGCATAGTAATTAAGCAAAAAAAAAATTTACTATTTCAACATCTGAATAAATTGACCAACATAAAATTTACCATTTACAAAAAATTATATTCCATATAGACACTGCAGATAACTAACTTATTACTGTGAATGCATTTATTTTCATGGGTTCCAATTTTCCTGGATTGGCTTAAATTCAAGGATTCGTGGGTTTCTAAATGTGTGCTTTTCGACCATCTCTGTTTCAAGGTAACAGGAATTTTGTATTTTGTTGTGTTTTGAATTTTCATGGTTAGAGTCAACCACGAAATCCACGAAAATTGGCACCCAACGAATAATAGTACTTTCACAGTATTAGGTTTATAAACTTTAAATAAATTTTACCTGAATTTAATTAAACAGGGTTTAATCCAAGCTAGAAAATTTTCACAAGTTTAAGTGTGAATACATTTAAGAAGCGAAAAATTAAGTAACTTTTTCATTTCAGCCACTCTTTTTACATCTTCTAAGTGCATCATCAGAATTAAATTGTCAAATCTATTTTACAATTAAATTGCACTATACCGTAAAATGGTCATACCATAATGGGTTTTCACTTAGTTGTTAAGATGCTTGTGTCGCTGTTTGGAATTACAGGGCAAATGCACATCCTAAAAGTTTACTTTCGGAAGTTGACATAAGATAATTACTCGTAGAGCTGTTTTACTGCACTTCTTGAAAATGAAAAGTTTCAAGATAGAATCAAATAAATGATATTATCTGAAAAAGTTTAAATAAAGACAACTTAATTAAAAACTCTTATTCTTCAATCTTTTTACATACCAAGGAATTGTACCAATATTTGTAATTCCATCCAAGCTGATTTTTATGAAGTATTCCGTGATTTGAAACATTTGCAAGACCAATAAACGACATCGCCAAAATTTTTCTAACCTTCAAGTCCACACCTTGTTTGAAAATTTTTAATCAGAACAGACCCTACCCCACCTTATTAATCTATTATATACCTGACAAATATTTCCATTTGATCTGACAGGTAGATGGAACCCCGCCCCCAGACAATGCGGAGTCAGAGGTCAGCCATACATGTACTTAGCAAGCTTCATCAGATATGGGATAAATCTGAGATAATTACGACATGATAGACTTCAATATGATACAATAGGTTAATGTTTCGTTTCTAACACTCTCTTAAATGACGATGTTTACATTATGCGTGTTGGGTGACTGTATCTGATATTAACGGTACTTAGCGAACGGAGAATCCTTTACGCATGTCATCATTGGTCAGGTATAAGATGAAAGTGTTGCTACCGATGGTTATCTCCAACCTCCGCCTTGCCATGTTTGTACGAATAATCAAATAAAGATTTTTGCTTCCGTGGAACAGCCTTTCAGTTTCCGAAATGATATTAGAATTAAGTTAAAAATAAATATCTTGGTACAAATGCAGATAATCTCCCTGTTTACTCAGTGTTTACACAAGGTAAATTATAGAATTTATATCCAAAAGTGGGGCCACAGATTTACATCAGTGAGAGTCTTCATTGAATGACAAAGCTGAAATTTACAAGAAAATTGATGACCAATTGAACTTAACATTACCGGCAGTAAATTGATAGGTCTACTCGTGATTAACATGGAGTGCTTCATGTTGCTTACAAAAACCAAGCAAAAATGCAACTATAATAAAAAGGTTAAAGGTTAAAACTTCAATACAAGAAATACTTAAATCATATAGTGAACGTGAACAACTATTGGTAATTTGATTTAAAGTTGTTAGATGTGAACCAAATACAAAAGACTTGAAATAGGCCGATTAAGAAATGCAATAGTATTACGGAACCAACATTATTTTGAACTTTTTGCATTGGTTAAAATATAATTTTGTAAGGGCACTGGGCTCAGGCAATTTAATTACGGAGATGCAGCTTTAATTTCTGAATTGGTCCATTAGAGGACTCAATACAAGGATGTTTTTTTAACACACATTATATGTGAAGTCAAGTTTCAAAAGGACCCATGGTGACCCCTTCAACAGCCCTAAAATTAAAATCAAAACTGCAAAAACCCATTAAGATGTATCTTTAAGACACGGCCAAGCCTTAAATAACTTGTTACCAATAAAATGTATCAAGAAACAAAGAAACCATCAACCTATCCTTTGTACGGACACTTCAGCGACACTTGTAACTACTAGTGAATTCTTTTGTGCATTGATATACATAATATCAACACTTTATTCTACTTTAAAATCTATCTCAACACTTTACAGATCTAAGAAAAATCATGCAGCAAGATACACTTCTTAAGAGATTTGAATTGGAAAACATATACCATATTACTAAATTCTATGGAATATAAACTGATTTCATACATTTAAAACTTGTTTC
Organism: Modiolus philippinarum; assembly: GCA_002080025.1. Taxonomy (NCBI): domain Eukaryota; kingdom Metazoa; phylum Mollusca; class Bivalvia; order Mytilida; family Modiolidae; genus Modiolus; species Modiolus philippinarum. Next base: position 9,143 of record MJUU01049357.1, read on the forward strand.
AAACAGCAGGTTGTTTATTGGGCTATCATCTTTTGCCTGTCTTTACAAAATCTATAAGTCATACAAAAATTATCTAATATTTTCGGAAATTTTAGGAATAACAGGTACTCTGGGCTCCAGGCTCCAACCCTTTTTAAATTGAGGCTCTTGAAGCCAACACAAGGGATATGGCCTCCAGAACTAGAGCTCAAGGATCACACACTAGGGCTCCAGGCTCCACTCATCTAACTCTAGAGTTCTGACTCCACTCATATGCATGGCTACAGGTTCAGTGGTGGATCCAGGGGCCAAGGTGGCCCCTTAGCTTGGAATATATTGAAATTCCTAGGGTTTTTCTCTGAAAATTGGGTTCCTCCTCTATGGAAATATTAAAGGTTGCCCCCCACCCCCCTAGTCTCTGCCTGTACTGTAAATGCCTTGTCACAAGAAATATACATGCAAAATGTGAAAGTAACTATTCAAAAGATATACCCATCATTGAAGTATATTAATAAGTACATAGCATACCAGAGTCAAGGTCTTGAGGTCAAATATTTATGTTTTCAAAGTTTTTTTGCAGACAAACAGGCAAAGAGACAGACCAAAAACTATACATCTCATGAAATCTTCTATTTTAGGGGGCATATAAAATGGACTGGGCCTTTTCATAAGGTATTGGTAGTGACAAGATTTCTTATGATAAATTAGCTTTCTGTACCTCAACACTGATTTGTTTTCTATTTAAGCAGACATTATAACTATAGATACTTTCATCTAAAAGTACTTGTAAATTTACTCAATATAAAATTTGGCATAGTGTTATAAACTGACTGTCACTTCACTTTGATGAACATGCCAAATTTTACATTTGTGAAACCAAGCAGATCATTCTCCTCCATGTTCATACCATTTTACCTTATTTCAAAGTTTAATTTGATGTCTATCTTAATTTTCCAATTTTTAAAATTTAATAAATTTAGTCATCAGAAACCAACACCCCTTAAAATGTTTCTCAAAACAGAATATAAAATAAAAGAAAATGACTACTTACAGTGCAGAAATTTTACAACGCCAAAATCTTTTTTAAATGTTCAATATTTTATACTTAATGGGATTGTAACACTGTCCATGTCAGCACCATAAACAGTTATCTTCAAACCATGAATAATTTGTATGGAAAATTTTGCCATTGAACTTCAAGACAGATGGTTTTTGATTTGACAATTTTGTCTCAGAAGAATAAAATCATTTCAGTCATTTTTTTGCTGGCAGTACCTTATAACTGTTTATGGGCTAAGTTTCAGTCTCCTTGACAACTCTTCGGACTTTCTTGTGCACTTTTTAATTGTGACCATCCAATACCATTCCATGATAATGGATCCATGTTCATATGCATTGCCAATTTCTGCTAATTGTCGCAGGCTGTGAAAGGATATTTCATAACTTTTTTATGAAATATTTTTTACCCCCAATGACCACTTCCACACAAAGCCACAGACAGCTGTTGAGTCAATAACCCTCAGAAACTATACATAGCCATTTGCAACAGTACATGGTGAATACATATTTGTATGTGCATGTTCACCTCAACTGCTGAACTTATTTCTATTAGCATTATATTACTGGTAAGGCCTTTTGAAACTTGCCTAACATTTTGAGCTTAGCCTAGATGGTCACTTTTTTTAAGTTCTCTTTGTGTTTGTTTCATGTTCTTTGTGCCATTGACAATAACTGCTCATTTGTAGTATTTTTATTCAAAAAAATTGGGTGAAAATATGAAAATAAAGCCACTTTCAATTTTTTATAGAGCAGAGTAAGGAAAACCAAAAATAAGGAATTATATATACGGTACGAACAAAATATTACATTTTTAAATTTGACATCAGTAAGTTTCGTGTGAATTTCTTTTGGCTAATACAAATTAATATGAGCAAAATTAAGAATGTGGCCACTAATTTTTCCAATATCTTCTCTCTGGTGAAAAATGTTTAAAAATTTCTTAGATAATTAAGATTGCACCGCAAAATTTCAAATTTCTCTCAGAAAAACACTTACCTCAGAATTCCATCTATTGACATAGATTATCGAAACCAAAACCTCCACTTTAAAAAATTTCAAATAACTATATTTCTAAAACAAATGTTCATTTCACAAAAATATATAAACTATCCTTTTATATACATTATATAAACTTACACCATTGTTGATATATATACACTTCACCTTATGTACATATTGTAAGTAATTATGATGTTGGCCTTAAGCTTCCTTGGGTGTGGTCCCTTCACGTAAAAATCTATCATGATTGCTACCTAATATTGATGAATGATAATATGTTTCTGATGGCTGAAAGAGATTATTTTTAAACACATAATTATAAACTAACTTATGCTTTTTAAAAAGCAATTTTGAGAAGGATGCATTTTTTTTTATTTCAATGCATTTAATTTTATAACACTGACCTACTAAAATGATTTTACAATGAATGTTCCGATCTAATGATTCAAAAGTTATAGCAATTTTTAAATGATTGTGACATTAAATAAGGATGTTTTCTGGGCTTGTTTTGACATTGCAGTCTGCTTTTCAAACTCCTGTGGTGGGGTGGGGTGTGGTAGGATGGTGTACATATAAATCAATATATTCAACATTCAATATATCACGATTAACAAATGTATTTATTAATGTTACTGAACACGTGTATAAGCGCACGTGTGTTTGTTTATGTTTATATAAACATAAGAGAAAAGGTGCACTCGATAGGTTGGTATTGCACGGACTAGTTATGAATTGTAAGGCGGGAATTGTATTACCGATTGTATCGATCGTTTATGTGTTATAACGCCATTCGAGGTTCGCTTTCAGTACAGGAAAGTTTTCCCGCCCATCCACCCACCCTCTAAGTAAGATTATATATCGTTAATAAACACCTGTTAAAGACAAGTATATTATTAATTACTGCACATTATAACTAGTTCTGGTCAATGATGTTGGTAAATCATGACTCTTTTTACACAGCAACAATTGCTAACTTTTCATATTTCTTTTGTAGGCTGTGCAGCGTTAATCATCATGCCTTCTGAGGTGATTCAGACTAGACGGTATATCAATGAACATTGTTATTTATTTTTAATTAAATAAAAGGCTTAACTGTACTGTACTAAATTCAAATTCAAATTCTTTATTGGCCTAATCACAGGGCCCTTTCGGGCATAACAAAATCATGTATCCTTTCACACGCAGACACATTCGTCCACCCATACATACACACACACTGTACTGTCCAGGCGAGCTGTTCCTATATACAGGTGTTGTGTTTAATTGATAAATACTTTATGTTCGTTGAGTTTGACGAATTAGAACATAACTTCATATATATACACATATTGAAGACCACAGTTCAGCTAAAATAAGGCACTTTTGGATCGTATTACTCATAGATGTAGATCAAGCCAAATGTAAATTTTGTTTTACACCTAGAGAGGATGAAGTAAATATCATTTCACAATGTAAATACACTATAACCAAAATTTAACATTTTTTCTTCAAAATAATAATTAAACTGCTGCAAATTTAACTAGAGACAAAGCAATTTTTTTTTTAAATATTCATGCTAATCAAACTGATTGTTCTTGTGATTAAGTATTTAATGCTTATATAATTTTTATACACTAAAAAATACACTTTTATTTTTTCATATTCGAATGTACAGCAGAATGCCCCTTTATAAGTATTTTATGTGTTTTTTTATCTTGTTTTCAGCTTTTTGTATGTATGTGTGTTTTTTCTTTGTTTTTGTTTTTTTTTGGGGGGGTGTATTTTTTTTTTTATAAAAGTGTTTTAAATCATCCAGGAACAATGATATAGGATGATTGAGAGAATAGTTTGAGATTTACAAAGAGCAATAGTCCAGCATAACATCACAATATCATTTTGACTTTACCCTGGATTGACCCACTGACAGTGTGACGGGTGTTGTGCACAGAGCAGGACATGCTTAACCTTCCGGACCACCTGATGTCGCTCTCGGTTTTTATGGGAATTCACACTGTCAGTGCTTTAGTTTTTTGTGTTGTCTTGTTAAATTTTAGTTTTGTCTTCAATAGTGATGTCTGTGATACCGATCTGTCCTTGTCCACGTTTGAATACTAAAATGATTACAAAAGCTTTTCAAAATTTCACCTTGGTACTGTTTGAGGGTTAGAGAAGTTACACGTACCATGGTTTCAGTTGGTTTTGTCTAAGGGTTAGAAAATGACTATAACCAATCAGTTACCTAACAGATCTTTCAAAACATATACCTCACTGACCGTGTGACGGGTGCTGACTGTGCAGAGCAGGACATGCTTACCCTTCCGGAGCACCTGATGTCACTCTTGTTTATTGAGAGTTCACACTGTTAGTGCTTTAGTTTTTTGTGTTGTATATGTAATGTTCGTGTGTTTTGTGGGCATGTGGTGTCTTTGGTCTGCCGTCTTTTGTTGTTCTTGCTTTTGCCTTGTCTCTGGACTTTGATTTGTGTAATCTTGTGCTTTGTTCCTTCGGTATTCTACTGCCGTTGTATTGGAACATTTATTAATTAATTGACCTGGGTATTACTCTATTTAATTGACCTGACTGGTCACAGGTCAATAATAGCGGGATTATTCGATTTAAACCTACCTACAAGACAGAGAAAATTAAGACACGCCCAACCTGTTCCATAAAATTGAGTAATAACAAGTTTTGATTCCCACTGGAAAGGGAAGAAATTGGTAAAGGGAAGAAATTCTATATCATCTCATGAACAATGAGGCTTCACTCTTTTTCAAAACATACCTGAAGGGATTTTTATACTGCATTTCTATAATAGTTGGTGGCCAGGATTCTGACTTTATTACCTGACTACCAGGAATTGACAAGGTATTTCAGTATTCACCATCTTAGGAGACACCCAGTCAGCTAAGGTGACAGGATTAAAGACATATCCTACTATTCAAACTGAAATATTATATCTTCTTGATATTCCTTTTGTACAATATTAATGATGAAAGCTCTAAATTAAGCTAAAAAAATTGGGGGGTCACCGACCTAGTTTTAGAGCTATGACGTCATCTTTAATTACCTGTTTTGAAGGTATTGATTATATACTATATTGTCTATATTTTCACTATATTGTAGGTTTCGAATGAACAAAACTTATTTGAAATGCTTCATGGTGTGTAGAAAAACAATAACTTACAACAAAGTGAAGACCCTAAAAGATGTCTCGCCCGTCCCTGCTGGCCTCTAAATTGATGTGAAATCTAAGTGAACTAATCACAGGGGTTAACAAATCCACTGGTCCGAGGTCCGGGACTTGGGAATTTCAACTACGGACCAGTGCATAATACCATTCAATAAAGGGCTACGCCGAGCGCAGCATGATACGACCGCAGCATGTCGACCACTGAAATTTTTAAAGTGAATGTGGACACAGTAAAGAGCTTGACACAATAATTAGATGGACACAAAAAGAAGCTAGACACAGTTATTAGCTAGAAACAAAATAGGGAAAAAATCAACCCTTTTGATTACTTACTGATAAAAAACCGTAAGAGCTATGCAGAATATGTACTATCAACTAAAACTTTACAGACATAGAAATTTTAAGAAAAAAAAAAACCATCGAAATCCGATGAAAAATAAAGATATGACATATTTAGAAAAATTGCAATTTTTGCCCCTTTGACCCCTTGTAGCTCGGAAACAGTAAGACCTACACAAAATCCGTTGCAATACCACTGAAGCTTAGATCAAGAGGAATCCAAAGAAAAAAATCCCATCTAAATCCAATGAAAAATAAAGATTTGACATATTCAGAAAAATTGCATTTTTGGCCCCTTTGACCCCTTGTAGCTCGAAAACGGTAAGACCTACACAAAATCCGTTGACATACTGCTGAAAGCTTAGATCAAGAGGAATCCAAAGAAAAAAATCCCATCGAAATCCGATGAAAAATAAAGATTTGACATATTAAGAGAAATTGCAATATTGGCCCCTTTGACCCCTTGTAGCTCGGAACAGTAAGAGCTAAGCCAAATCCGTTGACACAGTATCGAAAGCTTAGATCAAGAGGAATCCAAAGAAAAAAATCCCATCGAAATCCGATAAAAAATAAAAATTCTACATAATCTGCAAATTTGCAATTTTGGCCCCATTCTGCCCCTCATAGCTGGGAAAGGAAACAAGTTATCAAAAATCTAATAGCTGAGTGCCATATTAATTTTTCACAAGGAATCCATTGAAAAAAACTGCATCAAAATCGGACTAAAAATAAAAAATTTAATTTTTTTGAGATTTGCCCCTGTTGGGCCCCATTTATCTCGTGAGCGGTACATGCTACGTGAAATCCGTTGGCATACTTCCTATTGAAAATTTCCTCAGGAGCACACTGAAACAAACCCCATCAAAATCCAACAATTAATAAAGATTCTACAGTCAAAAATGTGAAAACACCCAATTTCACCCCTTTTTGGCCCCTTTTTCTAAAACGGGCGGGGCCATCAACTCAAAATTAAAACCTCTGTTTACGCGTGTGCCAAGATACATCATACTAAAATTTCATAAAGATCTGTCCACTAGAAGCAAAGTTATGCTGCCCACAGACGCCGACGCCGATGCAGACGCGGACGCCGACGACGCCAACACCATACCAATATACGACCGCAAAATTTTTGCGGTCGTATAAAAAGTCTGACGGACCAGTGAAAAATTAGAGAAAATATTTTATTTCATGTTTCAGGTTGTTACTTTTTCAGTGATCAGAGTCAAATTTTTAACTTGAAAACATATTGACTGCTCCTTACTTTCAAGTGTATTAAAGATCAAAGTTTTTACTTTGTCATTTATATGAATTTCTCGATTTTTTCTGTGCCTAGCACAAGAACTGGCTTCAAATATTTTGTAATAAAAGAGTCTCCATGATATTTGACCAGAAAGTTGTATTAAGTCCAGGTAGAGACAGTAGGAATTTTCCTGTTTTTGGAACGCTCTTCACTTATCTATTTTGATACCCTAATGTTGTGGGCTGTCAAGAGAAAAGAAGCTGGTAGAAGTTCTTTAATTTTATAAATGATACCAAATTTGGTATAGGCCAAAAATCATTCACCTTGCAGAGTTAGATTCTTTTAAATCCTGAATACCATTAATATGTAACCCTATTGGAAAAGTGAACAAAAATGGCCTCATACTTCATTTGCTTCAAAATTTGGGCAAGTCTGTACGGACCACTGAAAATTTGGTCAGAATTTCTTCGAGCTACAAGTCCTGGACCATTAAGGTTTTGAAAAATTTTTTAACCCCTGTAATCAGAAAAGTGAACATGCCCACTAGACCGTGAAATTGAGGTCAAGGACAAAAGTCATCTGCCAGACTGACATGTACTACCCAAGACCAACCTACATACCAAACATTATCAACCTACCACTTCTAGTTATTGAGAAATGGACTTAAGCAGAGAAAAACTTAATGTGGCCACTAGACCGTGAAATTGAGGTCAAGGACAAAAGTCACCTGCCAGACTGACATGTACTACCCAAGACCAACCTACATACCAAATATTATCAACCTACCACTTCTACTTATTGAGAAATGCACTTGAGCAGAAAAACTTAACGTGGCCACTAGACCGTGAAATTGAGGTCAAGGACAAAAGTCATCTGCCAGACTGACATGTACTACCCAAGACCAACCTACATACCAAATATTATCAACCTACCACTTCTAGTTATTGAGAAATGGACTTAAGCAGAAAAAATTAACGTGGCCACTAGACCGTGATATTGAGGTCAAGGTCACATGAGGTTATGTCTGTCAGGTAGCACTTGATTAGTACTACCACTGGACAAAATATGATGTTCCTACATCAAAGGGTTTTCAAAATATCCTGTATTTAGTAAAAGTTAACGCCGTCGCCGCCGCAGTCGCCATCGTCATACTTTGCACGCCTATGTCTCGCTCTCCGCGACTTTCGTCGCGGGCGAGACAAAAATATGCAAGTTTTGGCATAAACGGCACAATTTTGAAGTTCCCGCCATTTTTATCAGGTTCTTACAATACGACAAAATCGCTGATCGCAAAAAAATTGAAATATGATACCAGTAATTTGATAATATTTTGACAGAAGATGGGGTCTAACCTCCTAAACAGATTAAGCAAATAAATGATAGGGTCACCGAATCAGGAAAAAAAATATTTGTAAAAAACATGTAAAGACCAAAAATGGCAGGAATACAATGGTTGGTTTTTCTTCATACCGATAGCAATTTTTCTTATTATAATTTGAATCGCAGTATATAATCACAATTTACATTATGTTTTTGTAGGAATATGTAATAAAATATAGCCAAGTAATTATTTTTTCCCTTTTACTGCTAGATACATGCACAAACTGCAAAAAATGTGCTTTAACGGGACATAAAAAGTATAAAACCAAAAAGGGTAAAATAAGATAAATGGCAATATTAACCTTATACTAACACGTTAGAAGTCTTTCGTTGTTTTGCAAAAGGAATTTTATTTTATTTCCACTGCTTGATTTCAATTTCTGCTTGCGTTGTGAATGTGGAATCAATCAAAAGGTGTAATACCTAAAAGGGCATTACTCTCTATTCATTTGACTTTATTTATTTTTTATACAAGTTTGAAGATTAATTGAAAATGTTTTCTTTGAAATTGACATTGTCTTTAAATAACGATAAAACTATTGGCAAACTATTTAATGAAGTGGTCTGCACAGCGTATAATTTGAATGTGTCCTTTTATTCTTTACCGTTAGAACATAAATTGAACCTTTATACGTCGGTCCAACTAACCGAAAAAATCATGACGTCATAAATGAATTACATAACCTTGAAGCTCGATTTCCGGGGAAGTTCACGACGTCGTAAAGGTATTACAAAACAGTAAAGCTCAAAAACAAAATGCACAGAAACAATAGTAGGACCAACAAAATCATCATAAAGTCACTTGGACAAATAGTGAAAGATTCTGATTACTGCAGGCTTAACATTTTTTTTTTTTGTAGAATGAAGACCAACATATTCAATCCAGCTTCTGTGCCATCAACATAAACTCACGATGGTCAACTATCTGAGTAAAGTTCAAGAGATAAAATAGGATCATTAACTTGTAATTTACCAAGATAAAGTGTGATAGAGTGATATCTATACAGAAATCATTTATTTACTTACAGATTAACACTATATACTCTAGTTGTAACTTAATCACCTGTATCCATTAACAGATTTGTTTGTTTTGATGTCAATTTCAAGTTAAACATTGGGCTGACACCCACACAAAATAGAGATGTCATTATTGAAGCCATTTAAGGTACATAGATACTGTTGCCCTGTACAATTCAATTGCACATTAGAAAAATAAAGAGTCGGATACTGGTAGGTTTTATTTTCCAGCCAGAACAGTAAATTAGACAGCTTTTCCTTTTTGACATCATAATAGAATGACAGACGTGAAACGTCATATTTCGTTTACTTTGAAGCAAATTAACTCCCTTTTCCCGTAATTAATGTTTAATTGGAAACTTCGTAAAAAATCTCCATTGCTAAACATAGGTAATCAATGATTACAGAGTTTGCCTTGTTATGGCACATTGTCACAATAACAAAAAAAAAATTTTTGCCTGGATGGTGACCTACCATTAGAGTTGCATACATAAGCAAGGTTACATGATCCTAACATGTATAGTGACTGAGATCTGAACTTGTCCGAAAACTTGAATGTAAATCATTTATGCGTAAAATATAAGTCAAAGTGACCTACATTTGCCTGGCGGCTGATGTACCATCAGAATGCATGCATGTGCAAGGTTACATGATCCTAACATGTATATTGACTGATATCTGAACTTGTCCGAAAACTTGGATGTAAATCAATCAACCGGAAAATATAAGTCTAGGTGACCTAATTTTGCCTGGATGCTGATCTATCATCAGAGATGCATGTATATGCAATGTTACATGATCCTATCATGTATAGTGACTGAGATCTGAACTCGTCAGAAAACTTCAATGAAAATCAATTAAGTGTAAAATATAGGTCAAAGTGACCTAATTTTGCCTGGATGCTGACCTACCATCAGAGATGCATGCATGTGCAAGGTTACACGATCCTACCATGTATAGTGATCTGAACTCCTCCGAAAACTTAAATGTAAATCAATCAAGCGTGAAATTTAGGTCAGAGAGACCCAATTTTTTTGGAGGCTGTCAGTTAACCCAAGATGCACCTGCATGCAAAGTTTGATGACCCTACCATGCATAGTTGCAGAGATATATGCCCAAATGGGGACGCGGACATAGACGTAGACGCCGAGGGTACTCCAATAGTCCCCCTCAACTNTGTTCTCGACGGCTACTGAATTTGATTTTTTTTATTTCCAATGCGTTGTAATGATTTATTTCAAAACGGCCACATCGTTTCATTGACGGTTCAGGGAAGTACGTTTACGCCATTCATACAGTAAGGCATCAATCTTCCATATTCATACATCTACACACAAAATTTTATGAATGGGAAATTCATTCGGTGATTAATTAACGAATTCGGGCACCATTTAAGTGTTGAAAAGTTCGTGCAATCAAATTAATGTTCAATGAAAATAGACTATTGAGTGTTAGAGTTTTTTATGGGATCAGAAAGATGTGTAAGAGTTTCCTGAAAAGGATTCTTTTAGCATGGGTATGATCACTAATGTTTGATTGCGTGAGGTTGGTCACCCGGGGTCGTAACATAGGATAGAATTCTATCCTTTGGATAGACACTAATCCAAAAAGCAAGAATGGTGACCCATACTGTTTTTTTACATATTTCGGGTAAGTAGGATTGGTTCATCATTTGTGCCAACTTACAACAAATTCTCATGGATATGAATCTTACTGTCTATCTACCTTAACAATTGCTTCATCTATACATACCGATACTTTTTAAAACATTTTCAAATCATTTGTTCCTCAGCATTTTGATGATGTTTGGACAGAAACATGTCTGGTTGAAAAAAGAATAAAACTAGAAAAAATGTGACCAAAGCTCACAAAAACATACCCTCCCCCATTAGATTCGAGATGTCAAAATTAACTAAAAAAACAAATTCAAGTCGAATCAAATTTTTAAATAGCTGGTGCACAATGGCAATATGTACTGAACATTCTGTGAAAGTTTCATTGAATTTCACCAAGTGGTCTAGGAGGAGTTGTCACCACAAAGTATGTACCCTATGGCAGACAGAATAACGAACGAACGGATGGACCGACGGACAAACGAATGGACACCATGATCACTATATACCACCCACTAAAGCAGGGGGTATATAAAAGTGAACCATGCCAAACTCCCAGCCCCATTTCACCTGTACAGACCTGATTTTTAGTGGAAAACAGAAGGGTGGAAGTGAGCGAAATCCTCAATAAATATACAGTTAAAAAAACATAATGGTAAAAAAAAAATCCTAAATAAAAATAGCAAATCAATTCAGGGTAAAATCAGAAGAAAATGAAGTCTGTAATCATTATGGAACATGGCCACAGAAACCCAATTTTGCCAGGGTGCTCAGATATACCATCCCTGATGCATGCATACAAAAGTTAGATGATCTTATCATGTACAGTCACTGAGATTTGAACTCGGACATAAACTTGAATGTAAGTCGATCATGTGGAAAACATAGGTCAGAGTGGCCTAATTTTGCCTGGATGCTGACCTACAGCCAAGATGCATGCACATGCAAGGTTAGATGATCCTACCATGTACAGTTACTGAGATATCAACTCAGATCTGAAATTAAATGAAAGCCAGTCAAGCGGAAAATATAGGTCAGAGAGACCCAATTTTCTTGGAGGCTGTGAGATAGCCAAGGATGAATCTGTATGCAAAGTTTGATGACCCTACCCAGTCCAATCATAGATACCAAGATATATACCTAAATGCGGACATAGATGTAGACCTAGACAAGGATGCGAATGCCGAGGGTACTCCAATAGTCCCCCTCAAATTCATTGAGGCGAACTAAAAATAACAAAAAAATTTTTAAATCTTGTAATAACTCTAAAATTTTTCAATAACAGAAAATTCACCTGACAATGTGTCTTTGTATTGGACCAATCTGAAGTCAAGGTATTTATTTGTAAAATGACAGAATAGGCTATCCCAGAGAGATAAAATTAAATCCCTACAAAATACCATAGATTAACTTAATCAGAAATTGGATTAACAAAGAAAAACAAAAATCATATAGATCAAAGATGGTGTGGAATTGTCTACAAATATATAAATATTGGTATTTATATTAATATCCACTCAACTTGTAAAAATATCTCATATTTAGGCATTTTTGTAACTCTGAATAAATAAATCCATAAGAATATTTTTATAAGCTGTTTAAAGAAGAGTAGTTCTTCATAAACCCCAAAATGAAACTATGAGTGCATTTGTTTCTAACAGCAAATGATGCAATTGACAAGCCTTGTTTGTCAACATTTTGCAAACAACAAGCGCAGTAGAAACAAATGCGTCATTTGCTTAAAAATAGTAATCACCATTAATCTTTTAATAAAGGGCTACGCCGAGCGCAGCATGATACGACCGCAGCATGTCGACCACAGAAATTTCAACAAAAGTAGTTTAAAGTGAATGTGGACACAGTAAAGAGCTTGACACAATAATTAGATGGACACAAAAAGAAGCTAGACACAGTTATTAGCTAGAAACAAAATAGGGAATAAATAAACCCTTTTGATTACTTACTAAGAGCTATGCAAAATATGTACTATCAACTAAAACTTAACATCCATAGAAATTCAAAGAAAAAAAAAACATTGAAATCTCATGAAAAATAAAGATATGACATATTTAGAAAAATTGCAATTTTTGCCCCTTTGACCCCTTGTAGCTCGGAAACGGTAA
>MJUU01049357.1:28210-47203 GCA_002080025.1 Modiolus philippinarum
AAAAAATAAAAAATGCATAAATTTTGAAAATTTTACGGAAAAAGGGCTATAACTCTAAGACATTTTTTCCAATTTTCTTCAAAATTGCAGGGCAGATAGATCACGTCATTCTGAACAATTCTACACCCTGTCAGATTTTTGATATCTGCAACGGTTTTGAAGTTATTTGCAAAAAACAGCAATTTACCCCTATGTTCTATTTCTAGTAACAGCGGCCATGTTGTTTGGTCCTCGGACTAACCGAACACATTTTTTAAACTACATACCCTGGTGATGACCCAGGCTAAGTTTGGATTAAATTGGCCCAGTGGTTTCAGAGGAGAAGATTTTTGAAGAAAAGTTTACGACGGACGGACGGACGGACTGACGGACGGCGGACTACGGACGCCAAGTGATGGAAAAAGCTCACCCTGGCATAGCCAGGTGAGCTAAAAATGGTGTTAATCATAGTCAATGCAGCTTTTTATTTGTCATTTATGGTCTACTTGTTCATGTGAGAATTTCTCAAATAAATGCACTATCAAAATTCAACATTTGGCTTTCTTGTTTTGTAAAAATTAAACTATTTTTCTGACCATCTAGTATATAATATTGCCCACATCTCCGGACTTGCAAAGTTTTCTTACAATCAACTCGATGAGTGCCCATGATCGTTAATATGTAGTATTGTCTATTGGTCCCTTTTTTGGGCAACGGATGACAGTGAAGAACTTTACTTAATATGTCATGCTTGTTGACGACCCCACATCGATGACAAAATGGATACATGAACTCCACTCAAAGAAGTGCAAGTGGCCATCTTGAACTTACTGTGAGGTAGGAGTGTTTGCTCTAAGTTGAAGGCCTCATGGTGACTTCAAGATGAAGAACAACAATGAAAGCGTTGTTCCATTTGCTTAATCTTACCATGTATTTTAAGGATTATGTCCAATGTACATTTACTGTATAGCCCTTTATTTGTTTGATAAAAAAAAAATATTTATTTACAATTATTTGTGTGCAACAGATATAATGTATTTTGAAGTAACATGTAATTAACTTTTTTGCCTTTAGAAGTTCACACTTGAAAGATCTTTGCTTGAACATCTGAATTCAGGTTTTCCTCCCTTCATGAAGTGTTGAAATGATTTCCAGTAAAACATTGGAATCAGATTAGTAATCAAATATTAACAAGGACTAGAATTCATCAAAAACAATTCTTGTACATGACAACTTCTGCAAAATTGTCTGGCCAAAGACTAGATCCTGCAAAGGACTATTTCTGTCAAGAGATCCAAGGACCAGTTCTAGACAATGACAAGTGCAGCAAAGGACCAGTTTTAGCCAGAGATCAGTTCTAAATTAAGAAATAATTAACAGTAGCTATATATACATGTATTTATATCATTTTTACCATTGTGCGGCACTTTATGGCAAATATTTTACACTGAGCGACCAGTAATTAGGTGCAAGCCCATGGTAATTATTTCCATTCTAAAAGGACACTGACAAATATCCAATAAGGAGAGAATGGATGAAACGCTGTCTGTGGCGTTGCAAAAACTGATGTAAAACTATCTATGACATTATCAAAAGTACAGTCAATCGTTTATATAAGTATATATTATTTTACCACATGTTTGGATTCAAAGCGATTGAAGCCCATCATATTAGAATGTCTAATAAACAACTGAAAATAAATGTCTTTGAATATATAAACTTTAATCAAACACTACTAAGTTCCTTATAGTGTCCATTTAGTTCTTTAAGATAATTCAAATTCTCCTTATCCAGTTTCATATAACAGTTGATCTCATGGTGAAAACTGGTACTTGGCCAGACCTTGCAATTGAACCATGCATCTGATACAATTATACTTTAAAAATAGCACTAACCTTATCGGACTCCTGTTTTATACATGTACTTGTATAATTTGAAACTATTTCATGGTTGCCTGTAAACTGTGCAACACCTCCATTTGTGAGTGAACTGTAAAAAAATAAGTACATGTAAATTTTATTATCTCCCCTTTGCATGAAAAATTAGAAAGATCAAATTTTTTCAAAATGTTATTCTACTAGTAGTTTATACTTGTAAAAATATAACAAATTTATATAATTAGTAATTCAGTAAACATGATGTGGTATCCTGACAGGTCTGTACATCAATAGGCTTGACAAAATTGTGATGGACAGACAACATACATGGGTAAAACAGTATAGTGGTATAAAAACCATTTGCATATCTAGACACTGTGGTCATCAATCTGGTTGCATTTGATTGCTGTTGGATAAAAAAAAACAGGACAACAAGCAAAACCACAAACTTCTGTGATGGACAGATGGATGAACAGACTTGAGTCATAAAAAATGAGTAGATAAAACATGGACGTTGCTTGACATCTAGTGAGGAATTCCGCACAAACCGATGCTAGGGGCCATCTTGAACTTACTATGAGGTATGAGCATAGCTCATTGTTGAAGGCCTCATAGTGACTTCAAGATGAAGAACAACAATATAAGTGTTGTACCTATGCTTGATTTCGCCATGTATTTGTGGAGACTTTGTCTCATTTGCATTTGCTCCATATCCCTTCATTGCTTATTATTGATAAAAACAATGGCTCAGTATTGAGAAGGGAGAAAACATTAAAATGGATTTTGTCAAAAAATTACATGTACATATTCTCTAAGGAAGTCTCACACAAACTTTGATATAAGGTTAATGCATAAAAAGACCAGATCCCAAGTTATCATTCAATGACAATGTGCCCGCAGATACCCACAATGATGTCCATCATGCCATGAAAAAAACACATTTTTAGAACACCAGATTTACAAACCCAGTAAAAGTCAATCCAGGCATACTTTTGTTAGGAAAACAACGTCACAAAGCCAAAAATATGATTATCATAAGTATCCTGAACGCCAGGTTTTGTTGGAGTTTTTTTTTAAAAGGGATTTCATCATGATTTTTTGAGGTGTCATGTCATTATAGAACCATATTTTTAGTTTTCCTGACTAGAATTACCAGATTTACAAACCCTGTAAACGTCAATTTAGGTATAATTTAGGGGGGAGGGGGAGGGGGAAACAACATCACAAAGCAAAAAATATAATAATCATAAGTATCCAACTCCAGGTTTGTTGGAGTTTTTTAAATAGGGATTAAATCGTGACTTTTTTAAGTGTCATGCCATGACATTGATACCCTATTTAACAAATGTGTATATACATGTACTCAATATTCAGATTATGTCAACTTTACATGTACATTTGTATATATAATCATGTAAGTATACCACTACATGCAGTGGTTCTATTTTTTATTGATATAAGGGTCAAGTAAAACGTGTGATATCAATTCTTAATTTTCAAACATATCACTTGTGGAACAAACTTCTCTTTTATAATTTTAGGGGAAAAAAGACCAAACATGATAAAAATACTCTAGATGTGTACAAATGGAACTCATGTTTCCATCAAAATTTTTTTCCTGTTTTTTTTTTCTTTTTTTTTTCTATTTATCTATCATTGGTGGGAGAGAGGTGTTCTTAAAACAAGTGTGGACCCAAATTGATGTCTCGCCCGTCCCTTCATGGTCGCAAAATTGATATGAATTCTCAAATTGACTAAATCAGAAAACTAAACATATTTGCTAGACTGTGAAATTAGGGTAAGTGACAAAGGCAATGGAGCAGACTATCATGAATCACCTGAAAAAAAAATATCAGTGACCACTGATAGATACTGAAAAACCAAACATGTTCATTAGACCGTGAAAATGAGGTCAAGGGCTAAAGCCAAACAGCAGGCTGTCATGTTCCATTTAAGACAAACCTTAATACCAAATATTATTGACCTTACGTTAAAAGATACTGGGAAACTTAACATGATCACTGGACCGTGAAATTGAGGTCAAGGACATAAGCCATATGACAGACTGTCATGTACTATCTAAGACCAACCTACATACCAAATATCATTGACCTACCACTTATAGTTACCGAGAAAATGACCTAATCACAAAAACTTAACATGCTCACTAGACCATGAAATTGAGGTCGAGGACATAAGCCATATGACAGGCTGTCATGTACTACCTAAGACCAACCTATATACCAAATATCGTTGACCTACCACTTATAGTTACCGAGAAAATGACCTAATCACAAAAACTTAACATGCTCACTAGACCGTGAAATTGAGGTCGAGGACACAAGCCATATGACAGACTGTCATGTACTACCTAAGACCAACCTATATACCAAATATCATTGACCTAGCTACCACTTATAGTTACTGAGAAACTAAACTAAGCACAAAAACTTAACATGTTCATTGGACCGTGAAATTGAGGTCACAGACAAAAACCATATAGCCAGTGATTTAGCTAGCGCTCGTCACTTTCGCCATTGACGAATCTTTTTGGAAGTGGCGAATTTTTTAAGCCTGCAATTTGTCACTTGAAATTTCAAAAATCGCCAAATATTAAAGTATTATGTCCATAATCTTTGTCACTGTAATCTAATTGACACTTTTATTACACCTGTAATGCTAATTAAAGGATTAGTTCAGTTGTAAAAAAACACCGTCGGTGATTTGTTTACCTGTGTTCCTGGCCTGTTATCATTAATTACCGGTCAATCAGAGGTAACCTGCTCACCTGTATGGCAATTAACTATCAGTTGTTTAAATTTGACCATTTAAATCTTTTTTTTTTCATAATTAACAGGTCAAACTTTGTTAAAAGATCACGTTTTTTGAAAGTTGGGTTATTTCCCTTTAATGATGTCTTTAAAATGAATTTATTTTTTTAGAATTGAACCTATGCTGATATTTGCTCTGGTATTTATAACAAAAAATTCATATTTTACCACTATTAAAGCTTAAAAAGTGTTTATAAACAACATTTGTTTGATATTTTGCAAATAATTTCTTTTATAATACAAATTGATAGAAAGTTTAATGTGTAATAAGTAATAGAAAGTTTAACTGTTTTAACTTCTAAGACAATTACATACTAACTACCTCTTTCAATCTTAGAAGTGGTATAATGCCACTGCTAATAGATGATTAAATAAAATTCAAATACAAAGCTAAAATTCTTGAAATGTCAGGTACCAAAAAGAGCATTATAACTCTGGAACAATGATGTGCATATTTAAATACAATCAAATAGGAACAATGATGTGCATATTTAAATACAACCAAATAGGAACAATGATGTGCATATTTAAAATTATAAATCATAAAATTAGTGTCTAATACTACACATTGCGCCACGAAATTTATACGCAAAAGTGACTAATGGTCTCAAAATCCTAGCTAAATCCCTGATATAGCAGACTGTCATGTACTACTCAAGACCAACCTATATACCAAATATCATTGACCTACCATTTATAGTTACTGAGAAAATGACCTAATCACAAAAACTTAACATGAAAGTTTACGCCGCCGCCGTCGCCACCGTCATACTTTGTACGCATATGTCTCGCTTTTCGCGCCTTTCGTCGTGGGCGACACAAAAATCAAAGAAATTTCCAAGGATGGAATTGATGGTAAGTATGTCTCATCTACACGACATTCATCCAAGACAAGAGAAAATGGATGTGGCTATAGCAATATAACACATTTACTTATAATAAACTTCTTTCTATTGTTCCCTGAATTTTAAATGCATTATGCAGCCCTGGACTAAATCACTTTTTAGAGATGAAGTTAATTGCTATTTGAAACTAAGATTAGGCCAATGTCAAGTAAACTGTATGCCACAAGCTACGAGTTTTTGTTGATGCTGATGTCACACAATCTTTTTTTTTTATAAATTTCATTAAAAAAATTTCTAATAACAATTATCAAAAGGCTTATTACTCTCTATTTTTTTTCTTGTATATGTTTTATCTATCTGTGAATTGGCTACCTGATGGCTTCCCAGCTTAGAGATCTAGCACTCTTGTAAAATTTGTATAATATCAATTTTGAACAGTTAAATCAATATAACATTAAATTGAAGGCTCTCATAGGCTAATTATTGACACATATATTGAATGGACAAATCTATATCTGTTATTGGTGATAGCTGATTATCTCTGTTGTCTGTCCTTTATCTTGGTAAACTGATCGAAAAATAGGAAGGTACTTCCTTGTATTATTTAGGATTAAAAATATCATGTAACTCTATGGATAATGTCTAGGCCAAGTTTGTCCAAACAGTACCAAACTTCTGAAGTTAAGTAGGAAGTTATTTTTTCAGTAAAAGGACCAAAACAAAAAAATGACTTTGAAATTATAATAAAAAAAATAAAGAATTTGAGTTGGTACAAATGTTTTGTGCAAATAGCATTTGAGCACATAAACCTTTTTTCTATTTTGGCCCTATCTAAATCTTTTGGCTGAAAGTGGATATGCACAGTTACAATCAGAGTGTAATGTCCTACAAATGTCATGTTGGTGCATAACATGCTTCACCTTTTTTAAAGGGACATAACTGCAGAATCAAGCTCACTTCTTAGCCAATAATAGATCTTGATGTGAGTTAAGTTTCTTCTTTGCCAGGGTTTAATTGTTCTAACAGTAAATCGTTAATTTTACACACCTGTTAAGTATCACACGATCCATGTGAGACTCACCTGAGGCTTTTGCAAAGTTTGGACAAATTTCTTTGATCTTTGACAATTTTGGCAAATCTTACACGAGACAATTTTCAAAACTTGACAGGTTTGATTTTACCCCCTAAAACTTTGGACACCATTCAATAGAAACTAGAGCTGTCGCCGTATGGCAGCTAGTTACCCCCTGCTCATCGAACCCCGAATCAATATAGCAAATGAAAATTATGCCTGTGTGGATACAGAACAGGGGTGAACACACTCACTGTACAACTGTGGACAAAATACCAGTATGGGGGGGATTATCTTTACAAACAACTGAAAAGGAACCCCATGTTATACTTTTCAGAAATTGTTCCTGGACAATCAAAATAATTTTTTTTAGTGTAAGGAAAATTTCCTTTTTTTTTGAGAAGTTTAATTACATGTTTCAGTTTCATGCAAAGTGTGACAAAGACAGACAGGACCAAACAGAGCAGAACTGATCTAGTCAATAAACAAAAATTTACTTTCACTAGTGCATCAAGCCTTCTGAAAAAGGATTCCAGGTTATTTTTGCCAATACTACAATAATTTTGATGCATCAATCACTACTCTTATTGAATAAAAAACATTTTCCTATTTGCTATAAAAATGTATTTTATTGATTGATTGAATATGGTTTACTGTCTATTGAGCAATATTTCAGCTATATCAAGATGAGAACAAGTTTGTTAATAAAAGATCTCTTTGGGGTATGGAAAGGGTCATGGGACAGGAAATTCTTACTGCCACTGGAAAAGAAGGGTGAAATCGAAATGGACAGGGAATTTAGCCTTGTAGCCAATCACCTACGGACCACTAAAAAAAAGAGCTTGCTACAAGGGTTCTTTGACGTGAAGGAAGCATGGCATTTCTTCCAACACGTGGACCTGAGTTTACATCCAATCCGAAAGATGGGTTGTGTATTTATTCATCCCGCACAACCACAGACATCCAGTTTTGGAGGGGTTGTACCCTGCAGCCTGGAATACTGGGTCCTATTTCTATATTTTGGGTTCCCTCGGGGTCATACCCCGCAAGCCAGAGATACTAGGTCCTATTTCTATACCCCGTAGTTCCCTCGGGGGTGTATTTCATTCATTCACAACTTAAAACAAAAATTTTTGTAAATTACCTTTCAGTTTTTATTTTTCCATTAATATATTCTTCTGTCAATTCTGAAAATAGAAAATCAATAATTTATTCTGGAAACAGCACAAACAATATTTAATTTCTTTCAAAATTTCTGATGCAGTATACGTAGATGTTTGACTAATACAAATCAGTGGCCATCCATGACATTGGCCCAATATATATGTGTGTGTGTGTGTGTGTGTGTGTGTGTGTGTACCTCAAAAATCATGCATGAACACTAAAAAATAACCTGTGGATTATAAAAAAAAACTTACAAATCATTTTTCAAAATTGATGCTAAACAAGATGTGTTTGTGAAACACTACATATGCCCCCAGATTCTAGAGTAAAATATATGAAAATAACCAATTCTGTCCCTTTTTGACCTCTGTGACCTTGACCTTTGACCTAATTTTTTGCATATTTATGTTCCTCTTGACAAGACCTATACACTTGCTAAGTAGTAAAAGTCTATCTAACATAGTTAAAAAGTTACCATAAAACACCCAATTTAACCCCTTTCTTCTGAAACAGACGAAGCCCCTTTGGGCCTCTTGTTTATTGTAATGGTTTATATTGTTAAATGTATTTGTTTAAGCATGCTATAAGAAACCTACAGAAAAAATACTGAATGAAGATCAGACAAAAAATTTTAACAAGAGTTGTCAGAGGACAACATAGCTCGCCGGGGATTCCAGTAACCTCAATGCACAATAAATTTGAAAGTAATAGAAAGCTCTCTTCACAAGAAAGTCACATATCAAATATAAACACCCTTTCACTAAACAACTTAATTCTAGTAGCAAGTTAAAGTTTTTTTTAAAAATTGCCCTAAGGGCAACGCCAAGGTCAAAATGTCTACAACTACGGTACCATCAGGAAGCTCTCATCAAAAGAATGTCACACACCAAATATAAACACCCTACCACTAACAAACTTAATTCAAGAAGCAAAATTAAAGTTTTAAAAAAATTTTCCTCATGGCAAGGTCAAGGTCAAAATGTCTTCAAATATGGTACCGGAAGAAAGCTCTCATTACATATCAAATATGAACACCCTACAACTAAAAGCCTACCTTCTAGAAGCAAGGTTAAAGTTTAAAAAAAAAAGTCCCCAGGGAAAGGTGAAGGTCAAAATGTCTACAAATATGGTACCACTAGAAAGCCCCCATCATAAGGAAGGTACATACCAAATATAAACACCCTAACACTAAAAGCCTACCTTCTAGAGGCAAGGTTAACGTTTTTCAAAAATTGCCCTTAGGGCAAGGTCAAGGTCAAAATGTTTACAAACATGGTACCACTAGATAGCTCTCATCATAAGGAAGTTACATACCAAATATGAACACCCTACCACTAAAAGCCTACCATCCAGAGGCAAGGTTAAAGTTTTTAAAAAATTGCCCTTAGGGCAAGGTCAAGGTCAAAATGTCTACAAATATGGTACCACTAGAAAGCTCTCATCATAAGGAAGTTACATACCGAATATGAACACCCTAACACTAAAAAACTAGCTTCTAGAGGCAAGGTTAAAGTTTTTAAAAAATTTCCCTCAGGGCAAGGTCAAGGTCAAAATGTCTACAAATATGGTACCACTAGAAACCTCTCATCATAAGGAAGTTTCATACCAAATATAAACACCCTACCACTAAAAGCCTTCCTTCTAGAAGCAAGGTTAAAGTTTTTCAAAAATTGCCCTCAGGGCAAGGTCAAGGTCAAAATGTCTACAAATATGGTACCAGAAGAAAGCTCTCATCACAAGGGAGGCACATACCATATATCAACATCCTAACTCTTCAGGTTTCAATTCCACAAGCCAGGTTAAAGTTTTGCTGACGCCGACGACGCCGACGCCGGGGGTATGACAATAGCTCTCCGGACATTCGTCCTGGCGAGCTAAAAATCTTTTTTTTTTCATTTGTGCCCCTTTGGGCCTCTTGTTTCTCAAAAACGGTAAATGCTACCTCAAATCTGTCGGCATACTACAGTTGCACAATTTATTAGCAATAACATAAAACAAATTATGTCTCAATAGGATAAATAATAAGGATTATACAGTCAAATATGTGATAACAGCCAATTTCACCCTTTTTTACCTCTGTGACCTTGACCTTTGACCTGACCTAAAATTTTTTGGCATATTAATGTTCCTCTTGACTAGACCTATACACTTGCCAAGTATGAAAAATCTATTTACATAGTTCAAAAGTTATAGCCAAGGTTAAAGTTTCGGACGCACAGACAGACACACAGACAACCAGACACACAGACAGAACAAAAACAATATGCCCCCGATCCTCTTTCTGGGGGCATAAAAATCACCTGTGATGTGTATAATCTTAATCTTCACCTGTGGGTATATATGTGCACCCCTTTCAGACATTGGTGTGGCCACAAATTTATCTTTAGCCAGCTCCAAGATAAAAAGAACCAAAAAAAGAATAATATGACTAAGGAATTATTATGTCCAAGCATACATTTTATATCCCCTTAATTTGGTATAGATGGAACAGCAATTTTCATTGACGACTGAATATATGGTTGTTTTAAAATTTATGCGCGAGTTTGAGACTTAAAGCGTACACACACTTGAAGCTTAAAACTACATACATGTATAAAATCAAAAGAACCTCAATGAAACAAACCCTGCTATGAAAAATATATAGAAAGGTACTTTGACCCAATGAGATACTTATAGCTCTAAATAGTAAGAGGTATGCAAAATTTGTGAAACCTATATAAACTACTGAAAAGTTATTCAAAGCTGAATCTAAAGAAACAAACCTCATGATCACATGAAACAAAAATGTTTGGTACTTTGAAAAAAATTGTTATGGTGCACTAAAATAGTAATAGCTTTACCATATTTTTGAACAAGCTAATGAACAATTTCTTCAAGGAGAATCCAAAAAGCATGACCTGTTGAAAGCTAATGAAACCTAAAACTTAAAAGTACTTTCTGAATCATGCCCTCATTCGTGACTTTGTAGACTCAGCAACTGGTGATTATAATTGTGTTTGTAACTAGGTGAATTTGTTGGTAATTGTGTTGGTGGCTAGATGGTGGATGTGGTTTGTTTGTTTTGGGTTTAATGCCACTATTAGCATGATTAGCAGTATTTCAACTATACTGAGCAGTCAATTTTAGTTGTTGAGGAATTTAAGCTTAAGTACCTGTAAAGAACCACAGACCTTAGACAGGTAATAGTGTAAATGGTGGTGATTGTGTTGGTGGCTATATGTTGCATGTGGTGGTGATTGTGTTGGTGGCTAGATGGTGCATGTGGTAATGATTGTAATGGTGGTTAAGTGGTGAATGTGGTGGTGATTGTGTTGGTGGCTAAAAGGTGAATGTGGTTGCGATTGTGTTGGTGGTGATATGTTACATGTGGTGGTGATTGTGTTGGTGGCTGTATGTTGCATGTGGTGGTGATTGCATTGGTGGTTGTATGTTGCATGTGGTGATGATTGTGTTGGTGAATGTGGTGGTGATTGTGTTTGTGGTTAAGTGGTGAATGTGGTGGTGATTGTGTTGGTGGCTAAGTGGTGAATGTGGCAGTGATTGTGTTGGTGGATACATGGTGAATTTGGTAGTGCTTGTAATGGTGACTTGATGGTGCATGTGGTGGTGATTGTGTTAATGGTTAGGTGTTCAATGTGACAGTGATTCCATTGTTGGCTATGGGTAAATGTGATGGTGATTGTGATGGTGGCTATGTGGTGAATGTAGTGGTTACTTTCTTGGTGGTTAGGTGGTGAATGTAGTGGTGATTGTGTTGGTGGCAAGGTGGTGGTGATTGTGTTGGTGGCAATGTAGTGTTGTGTTGGTGGCAATGTGGAGGTGATTGTGTTGGTGGCTATGTGGTGAATACTTTCTTGGTGGTGAGGTGGTGTAGTGTTGGTGGCTATGGGTAAATGTGGTGGTGATTGTGTTGGTGGCTATGTGGTGAATGTGGTAATGACTTTGTGAGTGGTTAGGTGATAAATGTAGTGGTGATTGTGTTGGTGTCTAGGTGGAAAAAAATGGTGGTGATTGTGTTGGTGGCTAGGGGATGAATGTGGTGGTGATGGTGAAGTTGCTAGGTGATGAATGTGGTGATGATTGTGTCAATGGATAAGTGGTGGATGTAGTGATTATCATGTCAGTGGCTAGGCAATGAATGTGGTGTTGATGGTGTTGGTGACAAGGTGGTGAAAGTGGTGGTGATTGTGTTGATGGTTATGTGATGAATGTGGTGTTGATTTTCATTATGGTTATGTGGCAAATGTGGTGGTGATTGTGTTGATGGCTAGGTGGTAAATGTGGTGGTGAGTGTTTTGGTGTCAAGGTGGTAACTTTGTTGTTTGCTAGGTGGTGACTGTGTTCAGTGTGTTGGTGGCTAGGTGGTGACTGTCTTGGTGGCTAGGTGGTGTATCGGGTGGTGACTGTGTCAGTGGCTAGGTGGTGTATCGGGTGGTGACTGTGTCAGTTGCTATTTGGTGATATGTTGGTGCCTAGGTGGTGGTGATTGTGTCAGTGCCTGGTGGTGAATGTCGTGGTGTTTATGTTGGTGACTAGGTGGTGGATGTGGTGGTGATAGTGTTGGTGGCTACAGTACAGAAAGAGACATACCATAACTAATCACTGTGATAGTGGGAATGTCTTGGAAAGTGATGGGGATTTTTTCCTTGAAAATTTTTTTTTTTGGGCAATAAAACACAAGTTTTGTCAGGACATTTCCTGTTTTACAGGTAAAAATTTAATTAAGCAGGTAAACTTCAAAGAAATAACAGGTAAAATGGGTAATAAAATTTAATCCTCCCCACTCCTGTTTTGTGGCCTTTTTAGGTCTATCACAGTGATTGTATGTCTGTGATTTTATGTCTAAAAGATTAAAAGTTATGTCTTTCCAAGTCATTTGTTATGGTACGTCTCTTTCTGTACTGTAGGTGGTGGATATGGTGGTGATAGTGTTGGTGGCTAGGTGGTGATGTGTTGGTTGTGTTGATGGTAAGTGGTGATAGTGTTGATGGTAAGTGGTGATTGTGTTGGTGGTAAGTGGTTAATGTGGTGGTAGCTAGGCAGTGAATGTTGTGGTGGTTTTGTCAGTGACTAGATGCTGAATGTTGTGGTGATTTTATTGGTGGCTAGGTGGTAAATGTGGTGATGATTGTGTCCATAGTTATTTGATGAGTAAGCTGGTGATTGTGTCAGTGGCTATTTTGTCAATGTGTTGGTGAGTGTCGCTGGTAAAGTGGTGAACATGGGGGTGATTGTGTTGTTGGCTACATGGTGATTATGGTGGTGATTTGATCGGTGGCTAGGTGTGAATGTGGTGATGATTATATTGGTGGATAGATATGAATGTGGTGGTGCTTGTGTTGGTGACTTGATGGTGCGTGTGGTGGTGATTGTGTTAATGGTTAGGTGTTGAATGTGGTAGTGATGGTGAAGTTGTTAGGTGGTGAATGTGGTGGTGATTGTGTCAATGGATAGGTGGTGGATATAGTGTTGATCATGTCAGTGGCTAGGCAATGAATGTGGTGTTGATAGTGTTGGTGGCAAGGTGGTGAAAGTGGTGGTGATTGTGTTGATGGCTATTTGATGAATATGGTGGTGATTTTAATGATGGCTATGTGGCGGTGATAGTGTTGATGGCTAGGTGGTAAATGTAAAATGTGGTGGAGAGTGTTTTGGTGGCAAGGTGGTTACTTTGTTGGTGGCTAGGTGGTGACTGTCTTGGTGGCTAGGTGGTGTATTGGTTGATGACTGTGTCAGTTGCTATGTGGTGATATGTTGGTGCCTAGGTGATGGTGATTGTGTCAGTGCCTGGTGGTGAATGATGGTGTTTATGTTGGTGACTAGGTGGTGAATGAGGTGGTGATAGTGTTGATGGCTAGGTGGTGATGTATTGGGTCATTGTGTTGACGGTAAGTTGTGATTGTGTTGGTGGTAAGTGGTGAATGTGGTGGTAGCTAGGCAGTGAATGTTGTGGTGGTTGTGTCAGTGACTAGATGCTGAATATTGGTGGCTAGGTGGTAAATGTGGTGTTGATTGTGTTGATGGTTAGGTGATGAGTGTGCTGATGATTGTGTCAGTGGCTATGTTGTGAATACCTTGGTGAGTGTTGCTGGTAAGGTGGTGAACATGGGGGTGATTGTGTTGTTGGCTACCTGGTAATCATGGTGGTGATTTACATGGTGTTGATTGTGTTGATGGTTAGGTGATGAGTGTGCTGATGATTGTGTCAGTGGCTATGTTGTGAATATCTTGGTGAGTGTCGCTGGTAAGGTGGTGAACATGTGGGTGATTGTGTTGTTGGCTACCTGGTAATCATGGTGGTGATTTGATTGGTGGCTAGGTGTGAATGTGGTGATGATTTTATGGGTGGATAGATGTGAATATGGTGGTGATTGTGTAGGTGGCTAGCTAGTGAACATGGTAGTGATTTTATCAGTGGCTAGGTGTGAATGTGGTAGTTATTTTATCAGTGGCTTGGTGTGAATGTGGTAGTTATTTTATTGGTGGCTTGGTGTGAATGTGGTGGTGATTGTGTTGGTGTCTAGGTGGTGAATGTGGTGGTGATGGTGTTGGTGGCTACATTGTAAATATGGTGGTGATTGTGTTGATGGATATGTGGTGAATGTGGTGTTGATTGTGTTGCTTATAGATTCTGTCTTTTTCATTTGGAGATATTCAATCATCTGTTGACAATAGAAAACTTGGTGTTGCCTAATGGTCAAAACATGTACCCCTATTCTTTCATCTTAACTCTGTATTACCATAAATGTACTTGACAAAGAAAGGTGTGCTCTGGAGGATATTGTATAAACTTAATTCTCATTACTTATTGTAGCAGTTAACATGATTAACATGATTAAGGTATATTGATCCTAATATTAAACTTGGACAGAATTTTCTTAAGATATTATGTAATTCTTAACTCATATGTTTAAAAAAATAAATAAAATGCTTTGTCACCGATCATCTTTTTCTGTTATCAGACACAACAAACAAGGCAAAATTTGAAGTTTTAGCAAACATTTACAAAGAATATATCAGGATCTTTGAGAACATGCTAACTGTCCAGCTTTCATATGAAATAATAATCCCATAGATTTTTCTTATTTTTCAATATTTTAGACAGTTACACTTTAGCTATCTGTTGGCCTTGAAAAATCTACATTTCACCGTTTGAATAAGACAGGTACCTAATTTAATTTACAAAAATAGAAACTATTTACAGGAAAAGAAGTAAATATTCAGCAAAACTAATAAATTATAATGTTCGATATTCGTCAATTTATTTTATATCACATTGAAAATCAAGTCAAAATCTGCATCCCACTAGTGTTTCGTAAAATTGGTCAATCGAATGATCTGTGTATTAGTATTGATCTTCCTTAAGATGAAAAATCTCCTCCAGCTCCAACATTTTTTAACCCCCTAAAAAAATTATTTTTATTGTTTATTGTGAAAATGCTTTATACATCATGTCAAGGACGTATATTTAGAAGGATAAGAAACTTGTACATAATCCATGTTGCAATTAAAAATTAATAGCTTCACTTTTGAGCTTTCTACTTAAAAAGTTGTTTATGGATTTTAATAAAATTACACTTCACTGAAAGCTGAATGATTTTTACATCCCTAGAGTAAATTACATTACATTACAACAAGTAGTTTCTTCAATACACATGATTGAAATTTATCCACTTCCGGTTTTCATAGTTAAAAATGCACCAAGATTTGAAACAAAAGGCTTAAAAAGTAGTGCACAGAATTTCACAAATTTAATATTTTCCTAAAGTTTATCATCTACTGTACTCGCAGAACAATTTTTGTGGTATTCATTATTATATTTCTGTTGTTTTAAGGGTTTAAAGAGAGGGTCCCAAAGTGACAAAATCTCACGCCTCAAGATATATTTCCAAATTATCACGAGATGCTTATCCTTCTAAATATACATCCTTGGTCATGTACATTGTATACATGTAGCCTTTCACCATTGACAATTAAAAATGAAAATTCGCATGCCACCGTTATTTTTTTTTAAACTAAATTGATGAGAATCTAGGATTTTTTCTATAATAGCCTTACCCAAAATGATTTTCATAGCTAATAGTCATCCCCCCCTTTTTTTTTGTTGTTGTTTTTTTGTTGTTGTTTTTTTTTTTCGTTTTAATTTTTTATATCTTTTTACAAAAAAATTAGCGGAAGAGATATTTGGCACTTATTTGTAAACCTCATAGAATGTTCAAAATATTCAAAAATCACTGAAAGAAATCTCTCATGCTGATCATAGATGCATGCACAATCAATGCAAGAGATGGGGTAGACTTGGGGGGTGCTTTCTATTTAACCATCTCATATAAACTGCATGTGTGTACCTTATTAAAACTGAACACGCAAATCAATATCATTATAAAATAAAATGCAACTATTTCACTTTGTAGCTGATATGCAAATTTGCACTAGCTATTATACTATCAGCACAATCTGCACGTCTTAGATCCAGATCATCATAATGTGCATATACTGAACTGCGAGTGCATTTGTCAAATGATTTGATTTATTAATGCATTCGACTCAATTTCTTGTTGCTCCATGAAATATTATACAAAGTTTTCTTTGTTTAATATCTTCATTTTATATTTTGTAAACGAAATACGCAGAGTGCATGCATACTAACAAGGGATAATTGATTATATGCTAATCAGCTGATTTCTCAGTTTCCGCAGCAAGTGCCCTTTTGATTTGACATGTGACGTAACGTTATGAATATTTCGATAACTCGACAGTAAATAAATAACGATGCCTACCACATTCTTTGTTTGTTTCAACACTACCCTCTGTGGATGTCATCCCCTTGGTCGCCATGTTGAGCCCATTACCACGCCTAACATCCGGGCGATTTACACTGACACACCCACTCCTCAAGTAGGTGTGTATTTACTTGGGGTCAAATGAGGACTCGTGTACAAACAGCTGTTTGATGTCATGGCTTATCGATACAATACAATTAGCCTATAGATAGATAGCGAGTTTAACGTGAATTAAACATTATGTTTGTTTCTGATTTAGCGTAATAAAAGATAATATTGAAATACAATGACAGAAATGGTTTTGCTTCGTTATTATTTTTCATCATGAACTAAAATAAGGACTTTAATCTACGATTGAAATGTTTTATTTTATTTTATTTTACTTTCTTTTTATTTTATTTATTTCATTTATTTATTGATTTTTATATCTATTTTCTTTTCTTTTGTTTCCCTTTTTGATTGTTTAAAACACCATTGCTGTAATACGGTTTTACATCAACGACGTACCCTCCGATTTATGAAAAGTTGCAGAGTTCGCGACTTTGATCTAACAACATCGACCAACATAGTGTCTAAGGAAGTCGAATTCTCTGCATCTTTTCATCTTTTTCGGAGACCACTCATACTAAGGCACCAGAAATAGATTCCCTGAAAGTTGGTGTTTTCTAATATTCTCTCATCAACGATCTGAAACCGGCGCCCCTGGATATTGCATTTATATATTTCAAAACTGATCAGACGTACGTTTACGGAATGAATCAGAATCAGAATATTTTCATTACCAAGTTAGGGCCCCAGCAGGGCATGATACATAAAAAAGGCAAATGGTCAGGGAGTGCGAAAAGTATCAAAGGGCGGTGCCAGAAGGAGAAAATACTTTCTTGTACTTAGTGCAGGCCACACAGTTTAACCTAAATCACTACAATCTTAAGGAAAGACACTTGCAGAAAGTATCAAGGGACAGTGCCATAAGGAATAAACCTGCTCATACTGAATGCAACTGAGTTGCCCAGAAACCCCAGAAATTACAAATAATGTAAGCACAACTTCAAGTATCAAGGGACGGTGCCAAAGTTAGGTATTACAAGGATCCTTGGTTATAATCTTATACTTAGCATAGTGCAAACAGGGACCCTAAAATAAAATATATATATAATATAAGCTATGGAAAAAGGAATCATGCTACTTATTGCACACTGGGTGTTCAGATACCAGCTTTCAACAGAAAAATACACATAGCTGTAAGTAATCCAATGTCATTGTCATTTAAAATGTTAAAATTTGAACATACTGATAACACACATGAGAAGAGATCATTTCTTATGTTAAATGTGCGTTGAATGAAGTTTTCCAAAATATTATGATTCTATTTTTCGTATGTTACAACCTATAAACATCATATATATTTTAAAATAAGTAAACAATAAATTCACAAAATTTCCCTAACATCGCGGGAATCATATTGTCTCCAATCGTTGCTACTTCTTTTACCAACTCTTAATTGATTATACCAGTTTTTGTAGCACCTTATTTTTCTTGTTTAGACTGAATGTTTGGAGCCATACTCGAAATTGACAGGGGACTTTAACCATTCTACATAAGCAAGTCGCTCATGTGTAAATTGTAGGTCACGAGACAGCATCCGGAGTGTACATCATGCATACTTACATGACATGTCAGTAAGCGTAAATGCCTAACCGAGTCGCTCATGTGTAAAATGTAGGTCCTAAAAAGCATCCGAAGGATGAATTGCCGATATTATCCATATTTACAGGTGAACCAGGCAAAGCAATATGGTTGATACGGGAAATTTCAGTAATCTGGAATGGACTTTCTCCCAATCCCAGCATGTTAAACCAGCTGGTTGTTAAAATTTCCATTATGGTAATAGTGCATACGTTGTTTAAATCCCCATGACATTGTTTTTCGTTATAAAATCAAATCACTCAGCTTTTTTCTTACCATCCTCACTGAACTTTTAGCAATATATACAATTACAACCGATTTGAAAGGTTAACAAATCAAATATTACTTAATATAGAGGAAAATTGTTTATCCCCCATGAATTCACAGACTCTCTTTGTCAGTTGCTGAGTATCTGACGACAATTCGTATATATAAGCCCAGTAAATGAAATTACCAGTAATTGAATGGTGGTGCTTTCAGTAGTTGGAGTTCACCTTGAATATATAAGATATAAGATTGTTAATAATATTTCTTTTTTGAGTGTTCAAACAATAAAAAATTACAACTTGAATTAAAACAAAAAATCTGTCATCATTACCCAGAAATTTTAAATATTGATAAATCTTTATTATTACAGAAAATACTATCTTTAACTATGCTTTCACAGTTTGTTGTTCATTTTATTTAAAAGTCACTAGAACTGAGAAAAGTGGACTCTTAACTGTGTAGTTTATATATTCAAAATTTAAATATACT